>JAVTVY010032058.1:0-12790 GCA_036873755.1 Hanleya hanleyi | reverse complement strand
ATGAACTTGAGTTTTCTCCCCTCTATTACGTATGGATTATACTGTTAAACATTGATTTAATCCCTCCAAACAATATACATATAATTGGGGAAGGAGAGATTTATATTTGGGAACTGGGCCATGGGGGATCAACCAAGGATACCTTACTTTATACAACATTTATTGTTTATCAGTTAACTGTCGACGTGGACGTGGACCTATGAGAGTTCACATTGTGATAATGGTGTTCACCAAAGCGTGTCGCCACTGGGGTGAGATAGTCTCTCTTGAGTTGACTAGATACATATTCGTATTCACCTTCTGTCGAAATGTTGGGAACATTCACAGATTCAAAACCCCCGTCAGCTGCCTGCTGGCCTCTGGTTATGAGATCATGGTTATGAGATCATGGTTATGAGATCAGTGTCAGCTTTTCGAGCTGTGGTTATTCCAGATGTTAATCTCCGAAAATCCAGTGATTGACAGTTCAGCGTAACATCCCCATTAATGTGCGCGATTGGCTTATATTCTCTCGCATCTATTTAGAACCTAATCAGCAAAAAGATGCTAATTATACAATATATTCTGTTTTCTCCAGACAAACCCACCGACCTCAATATGCCCCGTGCATCGATTCACCTGAACATAAATGTTGAATGTGAAATATAAACGTTATTCCCCTACCAGATTATGCACCCGAGTAAATTTGCTGAATGTTCGACAGCGACAGCTGAATGTTCACACGAGGTACTCCCAACTGATCCGGGTGAGCGAGAATATCGTTCGACTGGTTCGTGATGTCAGTGGCAAGTTAGACCCAAGTAAGGCCCAAGTAACTCAATCGCTGAGTGGAGTAGTAGAATTAAAAATGGCGACCGCAGTCAGCTGGTGACATCTCCAAAGAAACGCGATTTTTGAAAGAGCACGTGTACTTTGCTCGGTTTTAACTAAAGCTTAGTCGGGTGATCTGCGACGTCGCTTACTCGACTCAAGAGTGAACTGAGAGGTCGCCGATATTTATTGAAGCGGATAACGCTCATCTCCCATTGACCAAAATCAGCATCACCTGTGACGTCTGATAAAACACTGATAAAAAACAATGGGGTACACACACCACTCAATACTGAGTTATAAGGGAATTATTTATGAATTAACATATCCGACATTACACGAAAGTTGTTAGATATGTTCAAGATCATTATCAGACATTACTGAAATGTAACAAATGTTACCTTGAATTATATATGAGGTGTTTACGCCTCTCTATCATTGTGAAGCAGGTTTTGGCGCTAATACGAACTAACTCTTGGATTTCTGACAAAGTGGACAGTATATCATCATTAGATATCGTATGCCTCACTTTTCTCGGCAACTGGTCGAGTTAACCATTTGCGCGAATTTCCTCACGCATCGGACGGCCACGTCGTGAATTATAATCACGTTCGTTCACAACACGGGAACCATTCATATCCATATTCAACCCTTCCTTCCGGAGGGCGTCAACAATAGTCCGATAATTTTCATTCTGTGCCTGTTGCTCTTTCGTTTGGGCCGAATAAATAAAAATTTTCATGAAATTGCGATGATCCCTCAACTTAGTCTTTGCTTCTAGAATGCTTTTTTACTTCCTACTTTGTCACATACAGCCACAATAAGTCCTGGTTTGTCAGGGTTTCTCGATTTTGTTTTTCGTTCTGCGTGTTCAATTTTTACATTTTTCAGTTTCAAGCCATCCGTCACAATGCCATTTACTTTTGATATTAACTGTTCTCTCTGAGTTTCAGGCACATATCTCAAAACAATACTTCTGTCAATCTCTACATCTGCCCGTTTACCTGCAGTGTTTTTGAGAGTTTTCATTTCATTCTGTAGATCATTCGCCGTGTTTACAGTTTAGTTAACGTCTGACTGGACATCAGCAATGGATTGAAACATTTCTGTTTTCAGGGTAACAATATATTCTTCTATTTTCTGATCAACCAAAGCTCGTAGTTTTACAGTCAATTTGTCTTTAATATTAGTTTCGAGATCATATCTGCGCCGTTGTAGAGAGTTGAACCTGCGGTGCATATCGGTTAACATTATCGAGAGATGTTTCAAAACAGAATGTTTATCGATTTTCTCACCTTCTTTATCTTTATGGAGGTTCCCATACGTAGTAGAAGTATTTTCACTTGGGGTTATTTCATCTAGAGCTTGTATAGCCTCAGCAGATGGCCCAGGCGCCATTACGGTGTCCACATACTCCATAGCACTGTTGTTGGGGTCCATACCTGCCACGGTGCAGATTTTTTTAATCAGAAACAGTCATAAAATAAGTCTGTTCTCTCTTACGTTTACCAGAGATCAATAATCACAGCTAGTATAAAGTCCGCACTGAAAGTCAGAGTACGGCAGTGGTATTTCACACTAAAATCCTATGAGTAAAACAGTCCAGTAAAACAGCACAGGTAAAAAACCACAACAAAGGCGGGTAAAATCGCAAAAGCGAGAGAGACGCAGAAACTCGCCTGAACTGCACGGAGACCTGTTCAGATCAATTTGCGAATCTACACTATTAGTAGACCATATATTAACTTTTCACGAAGTGCGAATCTGTGCAATTTAGATGATAATTAGACAAAGTGATATTTAGACAATATATTGCCTCCCATCCAAAGAAATGAGCCACCAGGATCACACCGATTTTCGAATCTACGCTAAAATGAAAACATATTGATTCTTCCTGAGGTCGACGAGAACAGAGTGCGTATCTACGCTAATTAGAGCTAATTATATATTGGACAGTATATTGCCTAACCTGATACCTCGCCGATGTAAAACACAGAGATAAGAGATAAATAGTTTATTAAAGTCTCACTGCATGTACACTGACATAAAACACTGATAAGAAACAATTGGGTACACACACCAGTATTGAGAGAGAACTGTTTTTGGATTAACATATTCGACATTACAGGAAAGTTGTTAGATATGTTCAAGATCATTATCAGACATTACTGAAATGTAACAAATGTTACCTTGAATTATATATGAGGTGTTTACGCCTCTCTATGATTGTAAACAGGTTTTGGCACTAATACGAACTAACTCTTGGATTTCTAACATAGTGGACAGTTATCACCATTAGATATCGTACGCACCACTTTTCGCAGTAGTGCAGACACTGGTCAATGTTTCACCATTCGCACGACTTTCTCCACGCACCGGACGGTCACGTCGTGAATTTTAATCACGTTCATTCACAGCGAGGGAGCCATCCGTATGCACATTTAACCCTTTCTACCGGAGGGCGTGAACAATAGTCCGAACATTTTCATTCTTTGCCTGTTGTTCTTTCGTTTGAGCCGAATAAATAAAAATTTCACTGAAATTGCAACTATCCCTCAACTTAGTCTTTGCGTCTAGAATGGCTTCTTTACTTTCTATTTTGTCACATAGAGCAACAATAATTCCTGGTTTGTCAAGGTTTCTCGATTGTTTTCGTTCTGCGTGTTGAATTTTTACATTTTTCAGTTTCAAGACATCCGTCACAATGCCATTTACTTTTGATATTAACTGTTCTCTCTGAGTTTTAGGCACATTTCTCAAAACAATACTTCTGACAATCTCTTCCTCTGCCCGTTTACCTGAAGTGTTTTTGAGACTTTTCATTTCATTTTGTGGATCATTTACAGTTTAGTTAACCTCAGACTGGACATCGGCAATGGATTGAGAAATTTCAGTTTTCAGGGTAACAATTTTTTTTCTGATCAACCAAAGCACTTAGTTTCACAGATAATTTGCGTTTAATATCAGTTTCGAGATCATATATGCGCCTTTGTAGAGAGTTGAACATGCGGTGCATATCGCTTGACATTATCGAAAGATGTTTCAAAGCAGAAGGTTTATCGATTTTCTCACCTTTATCTTGATGAAAGTTCGCATACGTAGTAAAAATATTTTCACTTGGGGTTGTTTCGTCTAGTTCTTGTACAGCCTCAGCAGATGGCCCAGGCGCCGTTACGGTCCCCAGATTCTCCTTTGCAATGTTGTTAGTGTCCATACCTGCCACGGTGCAGATTTTTTCGATCAGAAACAGTCATAAAATCAGTCTGTTCTCTCTTACGTTTACCAGAGATCAATTATCACAGCTAGTATAAAGTCCACACTGAAAGTCAGAGAACGGCAGTGGTATTTCACACTAAAATCATATAGGTAAAACAGTCCAGTAAAACATGGACTCGTCCGAACTGCACGGAGACCTGTTCAGACCTATGTTTTAATTTGCGACTGTACGCTAAATAGACAATATATTAACTTTTCTCGAAGTGCGAATGTTTGCAATTTAGATGGTAACTAGACAAAGTGGTATTTAGACAATATATTTCCCCCCATCCAAAGAAATGAGCCGCTCGGATCCCACCGATTTTCGAATCTACGCTAAAATGGAAATATATCGAATCTTCCTGGGGTCGACGAGAACAGAGTGCGAATCTAAGCCAATTAGACAATTTGTTAAATTTTGTAGAAAAGATTGAGATGATGATTAGAAGAATTATATTGCCTTCATTCCCCGCACCAAAGAATAGCAAAATATCTGCACTATATTGCCATCGGTACTACTTAGCATCATGTTAAGAGATAGGAAATGGTAAAAAATATCGAGAAAAAAAGCCAATTACGCACCAGAGTCATCATCCCGTGAGTCATATCCTCCTTTAATGACATCATATCGTGACTTTACCAGTGATGGTGCCATTTTCGTAAATTCTCGCCTACGGCATCCAAAACAAAACGTAAATAAGATGAATAATTATAAGTAATCACACATGTTTCACCTATATACAGTTAAAGTGTTACTGTTAGATACCATGCAATAACCGTATGGAACTACAGGTACGGGGCCCCGAACAGGGCTCGTCAGTGAAATAACCACACAGTACCAGTCGAGAACTGACCAGTACTGTTCAAATACCACACCGTAATGTAAGAAACGACATTGAGCATTAGCGAATGGTAATCCGTGTTGTACTGGGAAGTTTACGGTCGAACCTAGTACAACACAGTATTGTTCAGCTACCTCAAATAAACGGATAGGTACTGAGTTTCGGAGCCTATTCAGTGATTTGAAATGTCTTGCTCGCTTCTGTGCTGTACAGTATATGGCTGTTAAATACCCCACGGTACTCATACTTGCGTAGCGGGCCTTTCTGAACAGCCCCGTCAGTGAAGGTTAGCCTGAGATAGATATGTTACACACTGTTGACAGTACCATATCGCTCTGTCTACAGTTTGATGCAAAGGCCCTAACCCTACCTGGCCTGGGGGGGGCGAAATGGCCCCCCTACCAAACTTTCTGCTCTATCTCCGGAACGACAAAAAACGGAGAGCTGAAACTCCTTGACTTTATAGTTTATCATATTCGGGTCATTTTGAGCCTATTTGCATAACCCCCCGAGCAGAGGATCATGGGTCAATTCAAGATGGCGGCCACGTGGGGTACCAGAATAGGGATGTTTTTGTCATATTTCTTCAAAATTTCTACTTTTCCGCGATGAAAAGTGGGCAAACACTATTGTATTTCACATCACATAAATTTTTACTAATTTATCATGCAGTTTTTGCGGAAAAATTGCATAAATAAAAAATTCGACCGAAAAATAGATTTAAAAAAATCCGTTTTTGAAAATGACGTCACTGTGACGTCATCAAAGCGGCCCTCTTGGATATTTTTACATTTTCTGGTAGAGCTTGACCCAAGGGTATAGTGTGATAAGTTTCAGCTCCCTAGCTCAAGGGGTAAGAAAAATAATTAAGGGGGGGGGCATTTCGCCAACCCCTAACCCAGCCTGGACAGGTCCCAAAAAGCCCAGGCCAGATAGGGTTAACGAGGCATTCATATATACAATCTGCTGAGATGGGTGATATTATTTCCTTAAAAATCGAAGGCAAGAGACATGTTACAAAACTCATGCTGCTCACCCACTTGGGGGTCCTGTAATAATAGAAAACGGTCTATGTATAGTTTGTGAAATAGTAATGCTCTTCTCGATGGTTTTCTTTTTGTTTTAATAATCCGGAATGTATGTTAACATAGTATGAATTGTGACTCTGGGTTTCGAGGAGTTGAAACGTGTGCTTTGAACCATTGTTGTTCTACCGTCACAGCTTGTAAATGTTTATATCCAATAGTTCGTCAGTGTGATATTATCTTGTTCGGTTTAAATTAGCATTTGGGGTTCATTTTGAAACTATTTGCATAATCATCGGCACCGAAAATGTAGGCTGATATAAAAATTTAGACCGTTTGGAGGTATCTGATTTTTTTTCTTTTATCTTTGAACTAATTCGAGATATATTTGAGCTTGACTTCATATTATAGCTGATCATTTGGGGCCCATTTTGAGTCGTACTACATAATGTTCAGTGAAAGACATACTGGTAATGACAGTTGTGTAGAGTTCTATGAACCTCGGGATTTTAATAGTTTAACACGAGCACATTACTTACATATTCGTGAAAAAATGTTTCATATATTAGCTCATTATTCGAGTCCCATTTCGGGAGTCTTTGGATAATCTTTATAAAAACAATATCACCGCTAAATTAAAAATTGCGGCCACGTGGGGTGATATTTAACTCAAAAAGGCAATCAAAGACTGTTTCTGATGAGACTCTAACCAACCAACCACCTGTCCTGTTCCTTACTGGAGAGAGATTCAATACCAGTGTGATATAGAACACTAACGATGGAAATCAGATGTTAACTGACTGTTAACGGAGTAAAGATTGCAAATAAGCTATGTGAAACAATTGCCAAAAACTTTTCATCAGATAATTATGTACCTAAATTTCAAAGTTTCCAAAAAAGAGAGAAGAACAATGAAATGAAATTTTTCGTCCAACCGTGAAAGCTATAACGTTATGTTTACGATTGAGGAACTCCATGCTTCTCTCACGAAAGCTATGATTCTGCTGCAGGCCCTGATAATATTCTTTATCCACTTTTGAAATGTCTATCCGATTCTTCTCTAGAAATTCTGTTACGCATATTTAACAGACTTTGGATAACAAGACTTTTTTACTCTTATAGCATAATGCCATTGGTATACCAATGATAAATGATCGCCTTGTTTGGCACCTAGAAACAAGTACTAGTACCATTGACCATTTAGTTAGATTCCTATGTCAAGAATGCCTTAGTCAAGAATGAACATGTAGCTTCTATCTCTTTTTTTTCTTAGAAAAAGCTTATGATACTACATGGAAATACGAGATTCTAAAAGACCTTCATACTATGGGATAAAAGGGCTGTTTACCCATTGTCATGTCCAACTTTTTGATTGACAGACAATTCCCAGTTCGGTTGGCGGGTACAACCATGCCTGATCATTTCGATCAGGATCAGGGTGTCCCACAGGGCAGTATTTTGTCTACTACTCTGTTTAGTATCAATATCAACAGCTTAGCGACAGTTTTGAATAAGTCAATTGATGGTTCACTCTTTGTACACAATTTGTATACACTTTTGCTGAAAGTATTTCCAGCACAAAGCTCCAGTACTTACATTAGACGGAATTGAGATCAAAGAAATAAAAGAGGCCAAATTCTTAGGAATATTGCTTGACCTCTGAGCAACGTTCTTATCGCATATAAATTGCTTGAAAGCTAAGGGCGTGTAAGCTCTTGATTTGTTGAAGGTAGTTGCCACCTATAAGTGAGGAAGAGATCAGCAAACACTTCTCGATTTATATCGATCACTTTTTCGTTCCAGACTTGATAATGGATCTACTGTTTACAACGGCGCAAGCAAGTCAAACTTGGCAAAGCTAGATCCTATCCTCCATCAAGGACTAATAATTTGCCTAGGAGCGTTCAGAACATCCCGTAAAGAAAGCTTATATGTCGAAGCAGATAAAATTCCTTCAGATCTTCGAACAATTAAACTATCTCAGCAATGTATCACAAAATTACGATCAATTCACTCGAATCCTGCATATAACTGTGTTTTCAATCCTCAGAACGTGGATTTCTGTTTAAAGAAACCCTGCATTATTCCACCTCTTAGAATTCATATGAAACGACACATTATAGCAGCTGGTATAAAGCTTAGTCAAGTTTTACCTAACAAGCTCTTACAAATTTTAGCATGGCAGTTAGCTAAACCAGAAGTAGATATTAGTCAAACGAAATATAAAAAGGCAGATACGAACCCAGCTCGTTTATACACAAGAATTTGGTATACTGAGAGAAAAATACAGATCGCACCAGGCTATTTATACAGATGGTTCTCAAGATAGTGAGAGTAGCATGTGCTACTATCTTTAATTCCAAAACTAAAACCTGTCGACTACTAATTAATAGTTCGATATTCACTGCAGAAGCAAAAGCTATATTGCCGGCTTTGGAAGGTATTGGGTCCACTAAAAGAAATGAAAGCATCCAAGGCTGCTAAAAAACAGGGAAGGAATTGGTCGTGTCCAATATATTTCTGATGTGTCTCCCGTTGCATACGTGGTATAAATTTGTGAAGCGTAGCTCTAATTATTGAAAAGACTTAATCAATACTGTAAAGAAAGTCTAGGCAAATGAGAGTTGCGTATGTGGTACCAGTGGACGATCGAAACAATTTTGTCGAGGCGTTAAAATGCTATCACAATTGTTTGACGACCCAATGGAATTACGGTTCCCCGATAAAGAACACAACACCGAAGATTAAAAATTGTATATTATCTGAACTAGACAAGATAACATTTTGGTAGTAAACCTACAATATTGCCGAGGTCGGTGTTCGCATCGTATTGAACATTGTTGGCCAGGATGCATAGCGGCATTCATTCACGGTTTATGTATTCATGCACACCGCAACCTGCAGTCAAAACTCAATGACCTTGTTATTATAGACATGTACAAGAATAAAGTCACTGAATCTGATTCATATTCTTTTATTTGTGTGGCAATTGACAACCAGAAAATACTATAAGTAGCCTAGAGGTCTTTTTCAAGATTACACGTGTGCCTACCGGTACATCGAATAATTATTTTAAAATCACATTCAGCAATTGCACACAGCAAAAATACCTTACGTTACTAAAAAATTCAAATCACAGACACAGAAAACCATTATTAACATCAAAAATTAATTTTACCTCCACTGCCTGGCCCAAACGGAAAATTATTTTGTCAACTTCAACAGGTCAGAACAAAGGACAAAGTGGGTATATATCCCACCTGGGATATTAAATCAAAGTTTGGATATTGAAATATATCCCAATTGCGATATTTTCACCGATTTTCATACTAAACGGTGTTTTGATGTGTTGGATTACTAAGTTATTAACTTGAATACTTAGAATTTTGTTTGATCGTAGCTATATAGCTGAGATATTGCTGAACGCGACATTAAACCTTAATTCTCTCTCTCTGCCTGGGGTCGTTTCACAGAATCTTTGTACCATGGAAGATTGACCGCAAACCGTTCGTACGAATGTCGAATAAAACGATCCATTTTTGACCATTGGAAAGAAACAATTGTTTTTAGGAGTCCCCAACAGCGCGTTCGTTGTTCTTGTAATTTCCTACCGAAGACGGAACAGAAGTATCGCGCCGCCAGCACAGTACTTCCAATCAAACTTTCATGGGTCGGCTTTTGGACAAAACCGATAATTATCTTCGAACTTTCATGCTAGAGTTACCTATATGATACCACTTGAATATAAGTATATGTTTAAGAATGTCAGAAAATATGTCTAAACAGTTATTTTTGAGAAACAGTACTCTGTATTTCACAGGAGAAGCTTGATCGTGGTCTTCTTGATCACATATCTGGATCAGGCTAATCTGGATCTAAATGGTCAATTCTCATGAACTTAAATGAAGTTGGCCAAATAAGTTTTGGCATCCTCGGTTGCTAACAGGTATATGTGTTATCTACGCAATTTTGTTTTTGTGCTTGGCTCGATGGGCTACATGTGCACATCATATCAGAATTGTAGTGCCATACAAAATATACCCTGTACACTCATGTGAACCACTGAATATGCTTAAACTACCCGCTTACTTGTTATGGTTCATCTACGCCACTATTCCTGGTCACACCAGTCAGAGACTGAGCCGGGGCGAGTATTCCTGTATCTTATTTACAATAAGTTACTGCATCCTGACAATAGCTGGGCGGGACAGAGAGGATATATTTGAGGTCTGACTGGGAATCTTATTTGAGCATCTTAACGTTTGCTTCAGAATTACTCGGAGGGTACATGGAGATGTTTACCTATACATGCTCTCCTCAAAATATTCATGGCGCCAAAATTGTTGAGTGGACAGTTATCGTCGGGTCTGGTGTATGCTGGTTCATATATTAAATAGCGTTCACACAGAGTGTGTACTTACTGGTATTTGATTATTGTACACCATCTCACTAGCTCACTTACCTTGTCGTTCCGTGCGTTGTTCTCTTTCTGTAACATTTGCAACAGACTATCAGACCCACTACAACAATGACAATCAGGATACCAATCACGATGCCAATCACTGCCTCAGTCGAAATTTTCCATTCTGCGAAGGACAGAATATTTGTGTCCGTATAGTGCAATATTTATTATTAATATAGCTGCATTTTGTTTTATTTATTTGGACTAGCATACACGAATAATTGTCTGTTCACATAATCCTAGGACTGGGAAGGTGTTTTATTCATTTGAATCTAGGCTTACAAGCTGCTTGTCCATTACACGATAATGAGGTATCTTCTTGTATATAATTTCAGCTTCAAAGAAGCAAATGTGTTTTGTGTACTATCCTTTGTGTTTTTAGGGTGGATGGCTGTGTCTAGTTCCATGTTGCTTCAGACAGGATGCTTTAATACATGGTGCAATAAAGACAAGTGCTATTACAGTGCTAGACACCACATTATCAACTTCCTGTTGCTTCTTTAAAATAACGTGTATTGGTACGAACTTTACACTGTAAGCGTGTCCATAAACTGTTGTTCTTTACCTAGTCGGTTGGGATTCTGGTGTGGATTATCTGAAAATATATTCATACATGTTTATCAGTGCAAGTACAGCACTACGGTAAATATGAAGTTGAGGTGATACTAGATATACAGATAACATATGAGTGGTACTGGTTTTAACATCCGTTGATGCCAAGAATCGCACTATAACTCTTTGCCAATGTATGTTTTTCAAGCGTAGCTTGCAAGATCTGTGGCGGTACGTGTCGTATATTGTGTCTAATTCCCCTTAACCCGGGGCTAGGGGCCGTATAAACCTATGGTTTTCAATATCCTCATAGTGTCCATATGAGCAGTCACATTCAAAGCGTTGCTAAGATACATCATACTCTAGATAACGACTTTATAACGAAAATCATATGGATTAAGAATAATGATCAGCGATACGAATTACACCATGATGTCTTGCCCGCATCATTGAAAACTGTTGGCCGCTTCTCTCTTGTAGGAAACTGTCCTAGTTTGATGTATACTATGATTTATTCTTTTAATTTGATGCCAATGCTGTTACATGAATTAGGTCTTTGGATTATGGACTTGGTAATTCTTCAATGGACGACGGTTGAACACTAAATGACGGACTAGACGCTTGTATTTCGCTTTAATTAACCCCCAAACCAAACAGACGTGTACAATATTTGGTGTGATTCAATATTCTGGAAGTGCTGGATAGAATGAATCCCCATTGCAACAGCCCCTATAGAGGAAATACATATAAAAAATCACTATCTGCCACTTTCATTTTATACAGACTACGCTACATCTGGAATGCAGCATCCATGAATGGCAAATGTATCATATCATGGTATATTCCATCTTGAACATTTATATGCCAATTTTTGTAAATAAATTGAAGCAAAACAACTGTTTTTTTTTATACTGATCCATGTCGTGTACATGTCATGTGGAACTCAAATAAGGAGAAAACATATACATGTAAATATAAAAGAGCTAGTCACCTGTACTCTTGGTGCAACCATAATTTCGTTCGACCCTGCAATCTATGATGCTAAATGATTCGTTGCATGCTGGTAAAACACATTCTTTGCAGGGTTCTGTCAACGACGGTTCTTCAGAGTATGTTTTCCCACTGACACATGCCTCGCACTGGGTGTTCCTGTCCTTGGTCCCTATAAATGGTAATCATGTCGATTTTAATAGACTATCGCCATTTCAATTTTTTGCAACTGCGCAGCGTCTGAGCAGCTTTTCATGAACTTCCTAGTTTTTAACGTTGGATAGATAGGGTGAGTGCTGGAAAACAGTTGATATTTTGTGCAACTGTACGTAAAATCACCCCAAAATCTCATGGACTATCGCCAGATGGGTTGAAGAATGGCTCTAGATATTACTCTGAATACAATTTTGTTCCACAGAAAAAGTACTTTTCACGAGATATGACCCACTTTCGTGACCTCGCATTGTGCGCATACTCAGTTACCCTATATTTGTAATGGCGATTTCGACTATTATATAAATGTTTTGGACATCTTCAATAGTTCAAATGTAATTTTCCCGATATAAAACTTGGATCTGTGTGGCTATGATATGATATATTTTATTTCTCACCATCTATACAGAGTATACAAATATACATCCCCTTTAAAGTAACGGTTTATGTATAAATGCTACTCTTACAGAGTTAAGAGAGACATTTATCACTCAGAACAGATAAAATGGTGCAAATTGGAGCGATATACAAGAGGTGTGAAACATTGCCGACGTCTGGCGACTAACAAGCAACCACATGACTCTTCAGGAAAGCATTTGTCGAAACCTAACATTCAGACCCGAGAATTTGGTGGATTCTCG
>JAVTVY010032057.1:0-12865 GCA_036873755.1 Hanleya hanleyi | reverse complement strand
TGAATTAGTTCCTGAAGCCTATAGACAAAAGTTTCGTAGTTGTGAAAAAGAAAACTCTCAGACTCGTGTAGAATTTGCTCGTTCAAAAGAACAGCTATTTGAAAGGTGGTGTGCTTCTGTTAAAATTGACAACCACTTTGAAAGCCCTAGACGGCTTATGCTGGTAGAGGAATTTAAAAGGTGTATCCATGGTGATATTCGAATATTTCTTGATGAAAAGAATGCCAACACTTTAGATCAGGCAGTACGTTTTTCTGACGAATACGCTCTGATACACAAATTATCATTTGTCAATGCTGTTAAGCCAAGTTCATTCCAGTCTAATCTCTCAGGTAACAAACCCAGTTCTTTCTCAGGGCCTAAAACTGTTAACTCCAGTTACAAAGGTCAAAGGTCAAACACAAAGTCTCAGTCACCCACTTTTAACACTCAAAATAAATCTCCCATTTGCAATTATTGTAAGAAGGAAGGTCATTTAATGACTAATTGTTTTAAATTGAAAAGAAAACAACAAGATCAAGCCTTTCAAAAGCCCAGTGGTTTCCTCACTTCAAGATCTATACCCAAGCAGGTTAGTGACGTTCATAGTGTATATGACATTAAGATGGCCAGGTACACTGTTCCTATTAGTTCTATCAAGGATAAGGTTGACAGTTTTTCAAATCCTGTTATGGAGATTTTTGAACCATTTATCAACAATGGTTTAGTGTCACTTTCAAGTGATTTGTCTAATCCTACTCCTGTGAAGATTTTGCGAGACACGGGCGCATCCCAATCTCTTTTGTTGGCAGATACTTCGCCGTTTTCTGACTCTTCATCTACAGGCAGTAATGTCCTGATTAAAGGGGTAGATTCTGTAAATTATACACCCGTTCCGCTCCATAACGTTCATCGATCTTCCGACTTGATTTCTGGGCCTGTTACGGTGGGTATTAAAGGTAGTTTACCATTTGAGAGTGTTCAATTACTTCTTGGAAATGATCTTGCGGGAGATAAGGTCGGGGTTAACCCGATTGTAACTGACAAGCCTTGTTTGGATCAGATCCATGATCCAGTTGAAGACGAAATTCAAAGTTTGTATTGTGCTTGTGCAGTTACTAGAGCCATGAGTAAATTGGCTAAGGAGTCTGAAAAGTCTCTTAAAGATGACGTCATCGATGACGTTTGTTTGGCCGACACTTTCGTGTGTTTAAATGATGAGGCTGAAAAGCCACATTTTGATAGCAAATTGGAATGTTCTAATGACAAAATTTCAAAATCACGACTGGTTAATGAACAGCATAGTGACAAGGACATTTCCAAGTTGTTGGACAGAGCAGTAGATGAGTGTGATGTAACTCAAGAGCCTGTGTGTTACTTTTGTAAGAATGGTGTTCTTATGCGCAAATGACGACCGCCAGATGTGTCACCTGATGATGAGTGGGCAGTTAAGTATCAGATTGTAGTACTCATCCCACTTGCATTATACATTATCCTTTATCTGGGCGTAAAAACATTATCCCGCGAATGTAATATATATATATATCTTACAATGCATGTGCCAATGACTTTTGTATATTTATAGCTGTTTTATACTTGTTGTGAATGTTTGTATATATTGTTAGTGGGGACCACGTTTATAGGTGTTCTTCACCAGTGTGACCTTCCTGACGTTTGTCAAAGTGAAATAAATAAATAAATAGAAGAAACGCCTGTTTGAACGCATCATTAAGATCAGGAACGTCTACAGCTGACTTATAAATAGCCCACATGACACCATCTTCCTTATTTCACCATGAGCACTACAGAGCCCACGTTTCCTGATGTAAACTTTCAACCCTACAGAGTCCACGTTTCCTGATGTAAATTTGCAACCCGACGAGGATATCCTAGCCGAAGCGTTACGTCAAGCCGACGTTAAAGTCGATGCTATTATTAATACAGCTCAAGGTGGGACCACCGAGGCCACTCAGCACCAACGTATACATTTTCATCTTGTCATGCTCATATATGACATCCAATATATGACCCGGGTATGTCTCCTGTTGCATAAGAAACAGATACCACCCAAAAGGGATACCAACACAACTACCCATGCCCAGAATCTGCTGACCCTGCATCAGGCATTTCAAACCTTTATGGAGACGCAGCTGGAGATGAGAAATTATCTTCTCCAACTCCCAACATGGCGTTGACACTCGTCAACATCGGAGAATGTCCGTCCATTGATGATCGACAATGCATTAAAGCATCACGATAGGGTGTTAAGGTGTTATGCTGGGGAATTTTTGTGAGAAAACATGTGTTAAGGCGTAACGACATGTGTTGGCGGACGTTACTGCAATTCAACGAATTCAACGAATTAATGTCAATTTCATGGGATATCTATTTCTCCAGGGTGTTGAAGCATTAAGCTAGGCGTTGGTGGGTGTTACTGTCCATAAAAGGAAGCATATCCAAAAATGTGCGCAAACGACATTCAACCGTCAACATGGCTTATACTTAATTGCTCTGAGTGCGAGCACACATTCTCCAGACACTGCGATATGATGCGACACCAGAAGAATATAAATGCGTATGAAGACACCGAGGAGCCCACTGAGGCACTGATAGGGCGAGCTTGACCTCAGATAGTCAGCCTATGTCCCAAGGAACCCTGAATTAGGAAGAACCAACCTTCTCGGAGAGTATTGTGACAGCAGCTACACGCTTAAAACTAAAGTGTTGAAACCTACTCGTAAAGTGTTAAAATAACCCTTTAAGTGTGTCCATACGACTCCATCGGACCATTAGTGGCCCCCCTAGACCCCAAAACGTCTATTTCCATACCCTTTTCCCACAATTCCCTGTCTGCGCATGCGCAGAATGGTGACAACGCCCGAGCCACTAGTCCAGTCAGATGCCCCTTCACCTAGGCTTCACATTGATACCTCATACGACTCCATCGGACCATTAGGGGCTCCCCTAGACCCCAAAACGTGTATTTCCATACCTTTGGTCCGCAGAATGACGCTATTTCAACCCCACACCCAGCCCATCAGATGCCCCTTCACGAATGCTTCACATTGATACCTCACACGACCCAATCGGACCATGCAGCGTATTTGAATTCTGGGGACTACTTTTTCTCCGCGGAAGCTTTTTTCGGCGACCGCATCACCGCCAGACATGACCGCATCACCGCGGAGGAATACAAGGTCAAAGGTTAACGGACCTATAGTGGTCAAAACTTGGCATCCAGCCAATGCTGATGCAATCCATAACCTTGAGCTGGTGGCGCCCCCTGTCGGATGGTTTAGGGAAATCAAGAGTTACCTCCCTGGAAAAGGAGACCTTTTCGGGTTGTTTACTACTACTTACGTCATCTAGTCTCATATAATCTTTTTAACAGATTAACCGATTCCTCTCAAATTTACCATGAGGTTAAAGGTTATCAATCAGATTGATTTTTTTTAGAAAATCGCACTTTTTTTGCGAGTAAATTTTGATCTAATGATCGAGGGCAAAGATGATGTATCCAAAACAAACTTACGGACTTGCCAATAGTTTGAGGCATACCTGAAATTCTATCACATCCTGCGGTCCTAAACTGGAGTTTACAGACCGAACTTAAATATTGAACCCTACCAGGCCTGGGGTTTGCGCTATCTCCGGAACGACAAAAAAATGGAGAGCTGAAACTCCATGACTTTATAGTTTATCATATTGGGGTCATTTTGAACCTATTTGCATAATCTCCCGAGCAGAGAATCATGGGTAAATTCAAGATGGTGGCCACGTGGGGTACCAGAAAAGTGATGTTTTCGTCATATGTCTTCAAAAGTGGGCAGAAACTATTTTATTTCACATCACATTAATATTTACTAAATTATCATGCAGTTTTTGCGGAGAAATTGCACAAATAAAAAATTCGGAAAATCCGAATGCAATGACCTTGATTTTTCCATGACCCTTTGACCTTAAAATCAATAGGCTTCTTGTTTGCCACGATTTATGACATGGACAAAACATCCTTCGACAGTAGTATATAAAACACCGAATCTGTCGTATTTGTGAGGTTATAGATGCGGTGGAGTGAGGCTGTGGACGTCTCATCCGGTGACCTCACATCCGGGTCAGGGGTCACTTCCGTGTCAAGGGTCAAATGTCACTTCCACTTCTGGTCACGGAATTTCCGGTGTCAATCTGCGCATGCGCAGTCAGGGATAGCAGAACAAAGGGTCTTTGAATGGTCTTTTTGGGGTCGAGGTGGGCCTATGGAATCGAGGATGGTGTCATATTAGGCACTCGTGGAGGAGCATCCGATTGAACTGGTGTGTAGTAAAAGTAGGACTATGGCGCACATGCGCGGGGAGGGAATTGTGGGAAAAGGGCACTTGGGTGAGCGTTTTGGAGTCGAGGTTGGCCAATATTGGGCCTACGGGGCTGGAGTGGGTATCCTCGTGAAGCGCTCGTCAAGGCCGATCAAGTAATGGGTGGGTGGGTGCATGTAAAACTAGGATTCGGTTTGAAAATTTTAACTCTGGAAAAACGGACTTTATAAAAGCGCGGCCGAGATACTATGGCTACGTCCGAGAATCCACCGTATTCTCGGGTCTGAATGTTTGGTTCCGAGGGACGCTTGCCTGTGGAGTCATATGGTTGCATTATGTGAGGGGGCATCTGATGGGGTGGGTGTGGGATTGAAATATCGGCATTGTGCGCATGCGCGGTGGCCCAAGGGTATGGAAATAGCCGTTTTGGAGCTAGGGGAGCCCCTAATGGTCGAATGGGGTCGAGTGAGGTATCAAAGTGAAGCCTAGGTGAAGAGGTATTTGATGGCTGGGTGGGTGCATGTAAAATTTTTCCTGAAAAAAAAAAAAAAAAAATACGGAACACGGACTTTATCGAAAAACCTAGGAAAATGCCTATATGGGGTATGAGGGGTATATAGGTCGCCGGGCTTAACGGGGCTTGTCTATCAATAGAGTTATCTCCCCCTAGTTCCAGGGTGGGTGTATGTAAAAATTTTCCTGAAAAAATACGGAATACGGACTTTATCCTAAATTACGGGAAAATGCCTATATGGGGTATGGGGGTATAGGACCATCCTGGGAAACCTACTTCTATACATTTGCGGTAGGGTTGTGGGGTCTCGTTTTACTCGTCTCGTCATTTAGAACATGATAAGAAGTGTCCCCGCGCGAATCGGTGAAATTTTTGAAAAAAGTCACCGAACCCCATATAGTCCCATACTGGGGTATAGGATCAATGTTTGTCCCCCTGGGAAACGTACTTCTATACATTTGCGGTAGGGTTGTGGGGTCTCGTTTTACTCGTCTCGTCATTTAGAACGTGATAGGAAGTGTCCCCGTGCGAATCGGTGAAATTTTTGAAAAAAGTCACCGAGCCCCATATAGTCCCATACTGGGGTATAGGTTCAATGTTTATCCCCCTGGGAAACGTACTTCTATACATTTGCGGTAGGGTTGTGGGGTCTCGTTTTACTCGTCTCGTCATTTAGAACACGATAGGAAGTGTTGCGGAGCGAATCGGTGAAATTTTTGAAAAAAAGTCACCGAGGCCTGGGTAGGCCCATAGGCCTATACTGCATGGCTATGGGTGTATAGGGCCATACGGGGTGGGCATGTTGGAGTCTAGGTGAGTCCCTAATGGTCCAATGGGGTCGAGTGAGGTCTTATTTTGAAGCTCTCGTGGAGGAGCGCTTGACTACACTAATGGTTCGTCCGTGTTCAATAGTCTGCGCATGCGCAGTCTGGCCGTAGTATAGAAAACAGGCATTTGGGTGCTATGTAGGGGTGTGTTTGGGTTAGAGATGAGCTAATCACGGTTCGAATGGGTCGTGTGAGGTGTCAAAGTGAAGCTTGTGGGGGGTAGAGTCAGAATGGTGTGTTTTTGAATGCAAGTCGCGTCAATCTGCGCATGCGCAGTTGGTTGTAGTAAGTAAAGTGGCCATTTTGGGGCAGTGAAGGAAGGTATTTGGGGTCGAGATGGGCTATTCACGGTTCGAGTGCGTCCTGGAAGGTGTCATCTTGTAGTTCTCGGGGTGTACATTCCGATTTGAGGGATGTTCGCGTCATCTGTGACGTCATCGGTGACGTCATCGGTACGAGTAGTAGCGAAAGTGGCCATTTTCGGGCAGTACATGAAGGTATTTGGGGTCGAGATGGGCTATTCACGGTTCGAATGCGTCCAGGAAGGTGTCATCTTGTAGTTCTCGGGGTGTACATTCCGATTTAAGGGATGTCCGCGTCATCTGTGACATCATCAGTGACGTCATCAGTACGAGTAGTAGCGGAAGGGGGTATTTTGGGTGCTATGTAGGGGTGTGTTTGGGGTAGAGAGGCACCATCCTTGATTCGAATGGGTCGTGGAGGGTGTCAAAGTGAAGCTTGTGTGGGGTAGAGTCAGAATGGCGTGTTTTTGAATACAAGTCGGGTCAATCTGCGCATGCGCAGTTGGTTGTAGTAAGTAAAGTGGCCATTTTGGGGCAGTACATGAAGGTGTTGGGGTAGAGAGGGACCATCCTTGGTCCGAATGCATCGTGTGAGGTGTCATTTTGTTGCTCTCGGGGTGTTCATTCCGATTTGAGGGATGTCCGCGTCAGCTGTGACGTCATCTGTGACGTCATCGGTACCAGTAGTAGCGAAAGTGGACATTTTCGGGCAGTACATGAAGGTATTTGGGGTCGAGATGGGCTATTCACGGTTCGAATGCGTCCTGGAAGGTGTCATCTTGTAGTTCTCGGGGTGTACATTCCGATTTGAGGATGTCCGCGTCATCTGTGACGTCATTGATGACGTCATCGGTACGAGTAGTAGCGAAAGTGGACATTTTGTGGGTGCGTGGGGGTGAGTTTGGTGTAGAGGGACTATCCTTAGTCCGAATGCGTCGTGTGAGGTGTCATTTTGTAGCTCTCGAGGTGTACATTCCGAGTTGAGGCATGTCCGAAGCATCTGTGACGTCATTGTTGACGTCATCAGTAGGAGTAGTAGCGAAAGTGGACATTTTGGGGCAGTGAAGGAAGGTATTCGAAGTAGAGAGGAACCATCCTTGGTCCGAATGCGTCCTGAGAGGTGTCATGTTGTAGCTCTCGGGGTGTACATTCCGAGTTGAGGGATATCCACAGCATCTGTGACGTCATTGGTGGCGTCATCAGTACGAGTAGTAGCGAAAGTGAGCATTTTGGGGCAGTGAAGGATGGTATTTGGTGTAGAGATGGACCATCCGCGGTGCGAATGCGTCGTGTGAGGTGTCATCTTGTAGCAACGCCCACCAACGCCATTCTTAATGCTTCAACGCCCAGGTGAAATAGCTCAGAAGCTCTGATATTCCATGGAATTCTTCGAAATGCAGTGACGCCAGTCGACGCCCGTCGTTACACCTTAACACTCTAACATAACACCATGATATAGACCGGACAGAGAACAACAACAGCAACAACAACAATGATCACACATAAGAGAACAACAACAACAAGAAGTTTTTTTTCATATAGTTTATTCTCCCCAGTGTTACATCATACCCACGTTGGGGGAGCCGCGTTGGGTATATTTACAATTCAAGAATATTCTTGTCCAATCAGAGGCCACCATTTGCATCTGTCATATTCGTTCCTGTCCGTTAGATATATTCTCGGCTACTCTTGTCCAATCAGAAGTCGCCATTTCAGAAAGTTCCATCTTCGGCCATGTTCGCTCTGAACCGTTTGTTCTAATCGTCATCGGACAGGGCAGGATACCGTTGAGGAAACATATCCTCAGATAGTTGTTTGCGCATTCTGAGTATCTATCAGTGCATGGGTGAATACTTTCACCCGATGGGGGTGGTGGGTCAGTTTAACCACGAAGAACGTAACATTGGTGACCCTCTCCACTATCCACTTGGTGTTGGGACGCTGTTCATAGGCCCATTCTAAGGGATCCACAGTGTCCAGTTGGGTCCGCATCGTCTCTAGCGACGCCCGATTGGTGATTGTGAAAGGATGGTCGTACACTGGGTTGATGGCACTGGAATAGAAATAGCACAATTCACGCGTCATCTTATGGCATAAGATGTATCCAAATGCTACATTTAATGTGAAGGACGTAGGTTGGTCATTGAAGATGGCTTCCACGTAGCTGCGTTGACGGGTGAGGTCGGTCAGTCGGAAATTGTACAAGTTCAATATAGGGCGATGACGGTGGAAGCAGTGTCGGATCATGGACCAATGGCGTCGATACATCTCACTCACTGGATGATCTTCGGGAAAGAGATCGTTGGGAACATCCACCACATCTTCCAGAAAATGTTCGTTGTTGTCAGGCGTATGACTGGAAACAGTGATGCTAGGGACCGGCTGATATCTAGGCTCTTCTGAGCTGTGGGTATAGGCGGGTTCTCCGTGATCGCATCACCAGTGGCATTCTCCTCCCCGGGTTCATCTTCAGTGGATCTGTCCCTCCTGGGTACCTCTTTAGTGGAAAGTTGTCCCTCATGCCGTGGTGATGCACCATGAATCAAACGCTCATGCCGTTTTAACTGACTGGGGCGTTTGAAGAGTTGACCACATTCTTCGCATGGACGCTTGGATGGCCCATGAATTGAACGTTCATGGCGCTGTAAATGATCTGGGCGCTGAAACGACAGTGTAGGCCTACATATCGTACAGCTATACCGGGCGGTTCCACCGTGCTTGGTAGCCTCATGGCGGCGCAAGTCGTGCCGGCGAGTGAACGATTTCGAGCACGTAGTACAAGTGAACATCTTGGTGGTTGACAGAGTGTCTGATGAAACGGCCAGGCCGTTTCCTTTTTATAGCAAGCTAGCTGTTGATCTACTTTTAGCACAGTCAGTTCTAACCTAGGGGAAATCTCCTATCATCTCTAGCCAAAAGGGCTAATATCGATCCTCGGGCTTATTGGGGTCTGCCTATCAAGTCAATGGTGTGATGTGAATAACAACAAGTTCAGCAATGTTCATACAGTTTATTATCCCCAATGTTACATCATACCCAGGCTGGGGGAGCCGCCCTGGGTATGTTTAGTATGTTCGCATTCGAAATATCAGACACCGTGTTTTATTATTCAACGCATCGTCACATCAGGCACAAGTGTTTAACGAGCTCAAGTCAACGATCAGCATGTAGACATAGAGAGTATGTACGGCATGTTGTGGTATTCATCAGTGCATGGGTGACGCATTCACCCGATGGGTTGATTGGTCGTCTTGGCCACGAAAAACGTAACATTGGTTACCCTCTTTACCACCCATTGTGTGTTGGGGCGTTGACGATGTGCCCATCTCAAGGCATCCAATTTTTCCACTTGGGCCAGCATCATCTCTAGCGACGCCCGGTGAATGATGGTAAACGGCAGGTCAAACACAAGGTTGTCGGCACTGGGGTAACAATACCGTAACTGGTCCGTCCTTTTGTGACGTAAGATGTACCCGAAAGCGACATTCAATTTGAAGGCCATAGTTTGATCTTCGAAGATGGCTTCCACGTAGCTGCGTAGACGGGTGAGTTTGGTCAGTGGGAAATTGTAGATATCTTGAATAGGGCGATGACGGTGGAAACAGTGCCGTGTCATGGTCCAATGGCGCCGAGAGATGTCACTCTCTGGATCATATTCGGGTAAGAGATCGCTAGGAACATTTATGGGCTCGTCCAGAAAATGTTCGATGTATGACGTATGACTCGAAACCGTAACGGGGGGGTCCGGCCGGAAATCCAGGCTCTTCCCAACTGTAGGTATAGGCGGGCTCTCCGTCATCGCATCACCAGTGGCGTTCGTCTTCCCGGGCTTATCTTCAGTGGGTCTGACCTTCCGCGGCCCCTCTTCAGTAGGAAGACCATGGCTCAAACGCTGATGCCGTTTTAACTGACTGCGTCGTTTGAAGAGTTGACCACAATCCTTACATTGTTCCGTCGCGTCCTCGTGGAATGAACGTTCGTGGCGCAGTGAAGCATCTTCTCGATTAAATGACCGTGCGCAGGTTATACAAGTATACAGTCCATCGTTGTGGGTGGAGGTCTCGTGGCGTCGTAAATTATCTAGACGAGTAAACTTCTTCTGGCAAGTTGTGCAAGTGAACATCTTGGTGGCTGACAGAGTGTCTGATGAAACGGCCAGGCCGCTTCCCTTTTATAGCACGCTAGCTGGTGATCTATTTTTAGCACACTCAGTTCAGCTATCCCCAAGTCGAGGGCCGAGCCGTGACATCTTCGGTAACCTCCGTGTCACTTTGGGCACCTCAAAGCCTGTGGAGCTCAGAGCTCGGCAGTGACATTTGCATATGACCTCTGCGAGGTCACAGGGCAGTGAAGGATGGTATTTGGTGTAGAGATGGACCATCCTTGGTCCGAATGCGTCATGGGAGGTGTCATGTTGTAGCTCTCGGGGTGTAGACCCCAATTTTAGGGATAACCACAGCATCTGTGACGTCATTGGTGACGTCATCAGTACGAGTAGTAGCGAAAATGGGCATTTTTTAGCAGTGAAGGAGTATACACTATGTACAAATAGAATACAGGTGGTATGTACAAATAGAATAGTAGTGGCATGTATAAGGTACAAAAAAAAAAAAAAATTCTGTCAGGAGTAGGATTCGAACCTACGCCAGCCCTTCGCCGACCAGCACTTAATACCGGCGCCTTAGACCACTCGGCCATCCTGACTGTTTACAGTTTTTAACTCGTGTATCAATAGTTATATAGTGTGTTCGACATTTTTTCACAAGTCCAAGTAAGTAGTGCTCACACCATCGGCCAGGACTTTCCGTTTCGGGTAAAAGAAAGTAAAGGCGTCTCCTTGCTGGATGTACGTCCGCATTTCGGATGCTCTTGGAACTCGGCGCTTCGGAGCTCTTGGAGCTCCGGAGCTCATGGAGCTCCGGAGGTCACTTCCGCTTCCGTTCACATGACCGGAACTGACCTTTGACCCCGGCGCGCAAAGGTTTCCACCGCGGTGGAAACCTTTACACCGCGCGCGCGGGAAGATGCTTTACTGCGCCACGAACGTTCATTCCACGAGGACGCGACGGAACAATGTAAGGATTGTGGTCAACTCTTCAAACGACGCAGTCAGTTAAAACGGCATCAGCGTTTGATCCATGGTCTTCCTACTGAAGAGGAGCCGCGGAAGGTCAGACCCACTGAAGATAAGCCCGGTAAGACGAACGCCACTGGTGATGCGATGACGGAGAGCCCGCCTATACCTACAGTTGGGGAGAGCCTGGATTTCCGGCCGGACCCCACCGTTACGGTTTCGAGTCATACGTCATACATCGAACATTTTCTGGACGAGCCCATAAATGTTCCTAGCGATCTCTTACCCGAAGATCATCCAGAGAGTGACATCTCTCGGCGCCATTGGTCCATGACACGGCACTGTTTCCACCGTCATCGCCCTATTCAAGATATCTACAATTTCCCACTGACCAACCTCACCCGTCTACCCAGCTACGTGGAAACCATCTTCAATGACCAACCTACGGCCTTCACATTAAATGTAGCATTTGGGTACATCTTATGCCATAAGATGACGGGTGAATTGCGCTATTTCTATTTCAGTGCCTTCAACCCAGTGTACGACCAACCGTTTACCATCATTAACCGGAGGTCACTAGAGATGATGCTGGACCAAGTGGAACAATTGGATGCCTTGAGATGGGCCCAACAACAACGACCCAACACACAATGGGTAGTAAAGAGGGTGACCAATGTTACGTTTTTCGTGACCAAGACGACCAATCAACCCATCGGGTGAATGCGTCACCCATGCACTGATGAATACCACAACATGCCGTACATACTCTCTATGTCTACATGCTGATCGTTGACTTGAGCTCGTTAAACACTTGTGCCTGATGTGACGATGCGTTGAATAATAAAACACGGTGTTTGAGTAATTTCAGATGCGAACATACTAAACATACCCAGGGCGGCTCCCAGCTGGGTATGATGTAACATTAGGGATAATAAACTGTATGAACATTGCTGAACTTGTTGTTATTCACATCACCCCATTGACTTGATAGGCGAATCCCAATAAGCCCGGGGACCGATATTAGCCCTTTTGGCTAGAGGTGATAGGGGTTTTCCCCTAGTTTAGAACTGATTGTGCTAAAAATAGATCAACAGCTAGCTTGCTATAAAAAGGAAACGGCCTGACCGTTTCATCAGACACTCTGTCAACCACCAAGGTGTTCACTTGTACTACGTGCTCGAAATCATTCACTCGCCGGCACGACTTGCGCCGCCATGAGGCTACCAAGCACGATGGAACCGCCCGGTATAGCTGTACGATATGTAGGCCTACACTGTCGTTTCAGCGCCCAGATCATTTACAGCGCCATGAACGTTCAATTCATGGGCCATCCAAGCGTCCATGCGAAGAATGTGGTCAACTCTTCAAACGACCCAGTCAGTTAAAACGGCATGAGCGTTTGATTCATGATGCATCACCACGGCATGAGGGACAACTTTCCACTAAAGAGGTACCCAGGAGGGACAGATCCACTGAAGATGAACCCGGGGAGGAGAATGCCACTGGTGATGCGATCACGGAGAGCCCGCCTATACCCACAGCTCAGAAGAGCCTAGATATCCAGCCGGTCCCTAGCATCACTGTTTCCAGTCATACGCCTGAAAACAACGAACATTTTCTGGAAGATGTGGTGGATGTTCCCAGCGATCTCTTACCCGAAGATCATCGATCCAGTGAGTGAGATGTATCGACGCCATTGGTCCATGATCCGACACTGCTTCCACCGTCATCGCCCTATATTGGACTTGTACAATTTCCGACTGACCGACCTCACCCGTCTACGCAGCTACGTGGAAGCCATCTTCAATGACCAACCTACGTCCTTCACATTAAATGTAGCATTTGGGTACATCTTA
>JAVTVY010032056.1:0-123050 GCA_036873755.1 Hanleya hanleyi | reverse complement strand
CTACAATAGGGGTCTGCATTATACAATATAAGGGAAAATTCCTATATGGGGTATGGGGATGGTCAATTTTTTTCGTGGGCTTTACTATGGCTTGTAGGGTCTCGTTTTTCTCGTTTCGCCAAGAAAATGACAATGGGAAGGGTCCCGGAGCGAATCGGTGAAATTTTTGGGAAAAGTCACCGAGGTCTGTATATAGGCCTTTAGGCTGGCTATATGGGGGTATAGGTTCAACCTGGGAAATTCACACACGTTCATTGTGATACGGGTTGCTTGGATTTGTTTTTCACGTCTCGTCATTTAGAACGCGATGGGAAGGGTCCCGGAGCGAAACGGTGAAATTTTTGGAAAAGTACCATATAGCCCATATACCTCCATACTGGCTATGGGGATATAGGTCCATCCTGGGAAATTCACACACGTTCATTGTGATATGGGGTCTTGTTTTTCTCGTCTCGTCATTTAGAACACGATGGGAAGGGTCCCGGAGCGAAACAGTGAAACTTTTGGAAAAAGCTCACGAGGCCTATGATAAGCTGGCTATGGGGTATAGGTCCAACCTGGGAAATTCACACACGTTCATTGTGATATGGGTTGTTTGGTCTTGTTTTTCACGTCTCGTCATTTAGAACACGATGGGAAGGGTTTCGAAGCGAAACGGTGAAATTTTTGGAAAAAGTTCACTGAGGCCTGGGTAGGCCCATAGGCCTATACTGCATGGCTATGGAGGTATAGGTCCATACGGGGTGAACGTTTTGGGGTCTAGGTGAGCCCCTTATGATCCTATGGTGTCGTATGAGGTCTTATTTTGAAGCTCCCGTGGAGTTTGTAATGTATCGATTAATGGTTCGTCCGTGTGCAATAGTCTGCGCATGCGCAGTCTGGCCGTAGTATAGAAAGCAGGCATGTTGGGGGGTAATTGGGGGGGGGGGCGGTGTGTTTGGGGTAGAGATTACAAGCGTCCAGTCCGTCATTCATAATCCAGCCGTCGTCCATTAGAGAATATCCGCGTCCATAATCCAAAGACCTATTCCATTTCCACATAACAGTATTAGCACCAAATTCAAAAAGACAATCATAGTATACATAAACATAGGCTTGTTTCCTGCAAGAGAGAAGCGGTCAACAGTTTTCAATGATGCCGGCAAGACATCATGGTGTTCCAAAAATATCAAATCCGTATCGCTGACTATGGGTCCAAATGGGTTGTGGGAGGTGTCAAAGTGAAGCTTGTGTGGGGTAGAGTCAGAATGGCGTGTTTTTAAGTGCAAGTCGCGTCAATCTGCGCATGCGCAGTTGGGTGTAGTAAGTAAAGTGGCCAGTTTGGGGGTGCGTGGAGGTGTGTTTGGGGTAGAGAGGGACCATACTTGGTCCGATTGTGTCGTGGGAGGTGTTATCTTATAGCTCTCGGGGTGTACATCCCGATTTGAGGGATGTTCACGTCATCTGTGACGTCATCGGTGACGTCATCAGTAGGAGTAGTAGCGAAAGTGGGCATTTTGGGGCAGTGAAGGAAGGTATTTGGTGTAGAGATGGACCATCCATATTTGTCACACATTATACCACATCTTTGTTGTGTTATACCACATCTGTCCTGCATTATACCATATATGTCCTGTATTATACCATACCTGTCCTATGTTATACAATATCTGTCCTGTATTATACCAAATCTGTCCTGTATTGTACCATATTTGTTCTCTATTATACCATATATGTCCTGTATTATACCAAATCTGCCCTGTGTTATACAGTATCTGTCCTGTATAATACCAAATCTGTGCTGTATTATAC
The DNA here is from genome assembly GCA_036873755.1 of Hanleya hanleyi. Classification (NCBI taxonomy): domain Eukaryota; kingdom Metazoa; phylum Mollusca; class Polyplacophora; order Lepidopleurida; family Hanleyidae; genus Hanleya; species Hanleya hanleyi. The sequence continues at coordinate 121,259 of JAVTVY010032056.1, read as the reverse complement.
CAAATCTGTGCTGTATTATACAATATCTGTCCTGTGTTATACCATATCTGTGCTGTATTATACAATATCTGTCCTGTATTATACAATATCTGTCCAGTATTCTGCAATACATGTTCTGTATTATATCAAATCTGTCCTGTATTATACAGTATCTGTCCTGTATTGTACCATATATGTCCTGTATTATACCATATCTGCTCTGTATTATACAATATTTCTCCTCTATTATACCATATCTGTGCTGCATTATACCATATCTGTCCTGCATTGTACCATATATGTCCTGTATTATACCAAATCTGTGCCGTATTATACAATATTTGCCCTCTATTATACCATATCTGTGCTGTATTATACCATATCTGTCCTGAATTATACCATATCTGTGCTGTATTATGCAATATCTGTCCTGTGTTATACCATATCTGTCCTGTATTATGCCAAATCTGTCCTGTTTTGTACCATATTTGTCCTGTATTATACCAAATCTGTCCTGTTTTGTACCATATTTGTCCTATGTTATACAGAATATGTTCTGTATTATACCACATCTGTGCTGCATTATACAGTATCTGTCTTGTATTATACCAAATTTGTGCTGTATTATACAATATATGTTCTGTATTACACCAAATCTGTCCTGTATTATACGGTATATGTCCTGTATTATACCATATCTGTTCTGTATTGTACCATATATGTCCTGTATTATACAATATATGTTCTGTATTGTACAATCGGATAGCCGTTGTCGTGAATAACAACAAGTTCAGCAATGTTCATACAGTTTATTATCCCCAATGTTACATCATACCCAGGCTGGGGGAGCCGCCCTGGGCATGTTTGGTATGTTCACAGCAAAACAAATTGAAATATCAAACACCATGTTTTATTATTTAACGCACCGTCACATTAGGTACAAGTGTTTACTGAGCTCAAGTCAACGATCAGCATGTAGACATATAGAGTATGTACGGCATGTTATGGTATTCATCAGTGCATGGGTGAAGCATTCAGCCGATGGGGTGGTCGGTCAGCTTGGTAACGAAAAACGTAACATTGGTCACCTTCTCCACTGTCCACTTGGTGTTGGGGCGTTGTTGTTGGGCCCATTCCAAGGGATCCACGGTGTCCAGTTTCTCCAGCATCGTCTCTAGCGACACTCGGTTAATGATGGTAAACGGTTGGTCAAATACCTGGATGTTCCTGCTCGGGTAAAAGTATCGGACTTGGACTGTCTCCTTATGCTGCAGCACATAACCAAACGCCAGATTCAATCTGAAGGCCGTACTTTGGTCGTTGAAGATGGCTTCCACGTAGCTACGTACACGGTCGAGGTCGGTCAGTCGTAAATTGTAGATGTTCCTAGCGATCTCTTACGGGCTCATCCAGAAAATGTTCGATGTTGTCAGGCGTATAACTCGAAACCGTAACGGTGGGGTCCGGCTAGATATCCAGGCACTTCTGAACTGTGGGTATATGCGGGCTCTCCGTCATCGCATCACCAGTGGCGTTCGTCTCCCCGGTCTCATCTTCACTGGGTCTGACCTTCCGCGGCTCCTCTTCAGTGGAAAGTTGTCGCCCAAACCGTAGAGACGGGGCATGAATCAAACGCTGATGCCGTCTTAACTGACTGCGTCGTTTGAAGAGTTGACCACAATCCTTACATTGTTCCGTCGCGAATGAGCGTTCGTGGCGCAGTAAAGGATCCTTCCGATTAAATGATCGTGCGCAGGTTATACAAGTATACCGTGCATCGTTGTGGGTGGAGGCCTTGTGGCGGTGCAAGTCGTGCAGACGAGTAAACTGCTTCTGGCAAGTTGTGCAAGTGAACATCTTGGTGGTTGACAGAGTGTCTGATGAAACGGCCAGGCCGCTTCCCTTTTATAGCACGCTAGCTGGTGACCTATTTTTAGCACACTCAGTTCAACTATCCTCCGTGTCTCTTCGGTCACCTCCGTGTCTCTTTGGTAACCTCCGTGACATCTTTGGTCACCTTCGTGTCTCTTCGGTGACCTCCGTGACATCTTCGGTAACCTCCGTGTCTCTTCGGGCACCTCCGTAACTACCCGGCTGTTCCCGTGTAAACCCGGATGGATCTCCGTGTCTCTTCGGTCACCTCCGTGACATCTTCGGTCATCTCCGTGTCTCTTCGGTTACCTCCGTACCGTCAACGATCAGCATGTAGACATATAGAGTATGTACGGCATGTTATGGTATTCATCAGTGCATGAGTGACGCATTCAGCCGATGGGGGTGGTCGGTCAGCTTGGTAACGAAAAACGTACCATTGGTCACCCTCTCTACCACCCATTGTGTGTTGGGGCGTTGTTGTTGGGCCCATTCCAAGGGATCCACGGTGTCCAGTTTCCCCAGCATTGCCTCTAGCGACGCCCGGTTAATGATGGTAAACGGTTGGTCATATACCCGGATGTTACTGCTCGGGTAGAAATATCGGGCTTGGTCTGTGTCCTTATGCTGTAGCACATAACCAAACGCCAGATTCAACTTGAAGGCCGTAGTTTGATCGTTGAAGATGGCTTCCACGTAGCTGCGTAGACGGGCGAGGTAGGTCAGTCGGAAATTGTAGATATCCTGAATATGGCGATGACGGTAGAAACAGTGCCGGATCATGGGCCAATGGCGCCGATAGATGTCACTCATTGGATCGTCTCCGTGTAACCGATCGCTAGGAACATTTATGGGTTCGTCCACGAAGTGTACTTTGCCCCCCCCCCCACATGGTACAAAATCTGGCCCAAGGTCTTGTCGTCGGAATTTGACTGTTGAATTAGGGCGACATCATGATCGGCCCTCGTGCGATGGATGGGAGTTCCCCCTGTCTCGATATTGGTGCCTCCGGGCTCTTCTACCTGCAAACGTGGCTGCGGAACAGGGTGTCGTGTGCGTTGGTGTCGCAGCAACTGACTGGTCAGTTTGAAAAGCCGACCACATTCTTCGCATGGACGCTTGGGTACTTCATGGCGTGCGCGTGTGTGGCGCTGTAAATGATCCGGGCGCTGAAACGACAGTGTACATATCGTACAGCTATACCGGGCGGTTCCTTCGTGCTTGGTAGCCTCATGGCGGCGCAAGTCGTGCAGACGAGTGAATGATTTCGAGCACGTAGTACAAGTGAACATCTTGGTGGTTGACAGAGTGTCTGATGAAACGGCCAGGCCCTTCCCTTTTATAGCACGCTAGCTGGTATCATGTTCGGGCACCTCCGTGTCTCTTCGGTGATCTCCGTGACATCTTCGGTGACCTCCGTGTCTCTTCGGGCACCTCCGTGACATCTTCGGTGACCCCCGTGACATCTCCGGGCACCTCCGTGTCTCTACGGCCACCTCCGTGTCTTTTCGGGAAGTGACCGAAGGAACTCGGAAATGAACGACATTGTGGGAAAAACCCCACAGACAGGTCAGTACATGTGCTAACATGTTCACACTCCGTCACCGAAAAGACACGGACTGAAGATGGCGGACCTCGCCCGGTGGTGTTGGTGGTGGTGGGAGCTCCCGTGTGGCAGAGCTCTTGGATCGGAGCTCTTGGAGCTCAAAGCGTGTGGAGCTCTGAGCTCGGAAGTGACATTTGCATATGACCTCTGTGAGGTCACTTCCGCTTCCGTTCACGTGACCCGAACTGACCTTTGACCCCGGCGCGCGCTAACAATACAGGATAAAAATTGCGCGCCGGGGTCAAAGGTCAGTTCGGGTCACGTGAAAGGAAGCGGAAGTGACCTCACAGAGGTCATATGCAAATGTCACTTCCGAGCTCCAAGAGCTCCGATCGCACCCACACCCTGGTGTACCCTATGCCCTACGGGCTATAGGATACAGAGTGCACCAGGTATGTGTGCCCAGTGGTGGTGGTCGTGGTGGTGGTGTGGTGGTGTGTGGTGGTGGTGGTGTGTGGTGGCGTTGACGGGCGTCAACGCCCGGTGGTGGTGGTGGTAGTGGTGGTGTGTGGTGGTGTGTGGTGGTGGTAGTGTTGATGGTGGTGGTGGTGGTGGTTGCATACACACACACACGCATACACACAGACGCATACACGCATACACACATACACACAGACGCAATGCACACATACACACAGACTCATACACACGCGCACACACGCACACACGCACACACACGCACACACACACACAGACGCATACACACATGCATACACACACAATATGACTATTCACATGCAGGACATGAGAGCTTCTGGACATGGACCTGATAGAAGTCCGGAATGGTGGAACATTCGTAAACATCCGGGCACTTTTACATCCGGGGATTTTTACATCCGGGTACATCCGGGTTCTTGTACATCCGGGCTCTTGTCAATGACGTCCGCGCCTACATCCGGGTACTTCTATCCGGGTCCTTTAGCTGTGTGTTCCATACGGGTACATCGGGGTTTACACCTGAACAGCCGGATAGTTACGGAGGTGACCGAAGAGACACGAAGGTGATCGAAGGTGTCACGGAGGTGCCCGAAGAGACACGGAGGTTACCGAAGATGTCACGGAGGTCACCGAAGAGACACGGAGGTGACCGAAGATGTCACGGAGGTTACCGAAGAGACACGGAGGTGCCCGAAGTGTCAGAACGTCACCGAAAAGACACGGAGGTGACCGAAGAGACACGGAGGTTGCCGAAAAGACACGGAGGTTACCGAAGAGACACGGAGGTGCCCGAATAGTCACGGACGTCACCGAAAAGACACGGAATGTCCAAGTTGAACTGATTGTGCTAAAAATAGATCACCAGCTAGCTTGCTATAAAAGGGAAGCGGCCTAGCCGTTTCATCAGACACTCTGTCAACCACCAAGATGTTCACTTGTACTACGTGCTCGAAATCATTCACTCGTCTGCACGACTTGCGCCGCCATGAGGCTACCAAGCACGCCGGAACCGCCCGGTATAGCTGTACGATATGTACACTGTCGTTTCAGCGCCCGGATCATTTACAGCGCCATGAACGTTCAATTCATGGGCCACCCAAGCGTCCATGCGAAGAATGTGGTCAACTCTTCAAACGACCCAGTCAGTTAAGACGGCATGAGCGTTTGATTCATGGTCCGTCACCACGGCAGGAGGGACAACTTTCCACTAAAGAGGCACCCAGGAGGGACAGACCCACTGAAGATGAACCCGGGAAGACGAATGCCACTGGTGATGCGATCACGGAGAGCCCGCCTATACCCACAGTTCAGAACAGCCTAGATATCCAGCCGGTCCCTAGCATTACTGTTCCCAGTCATACGCCTGACAACAACGAACATTTTCTGGAAGATGCGGTGGATGTTCCCAGCGATCTCTTACAGGACGCCCATCCAGTGAGTGACATCTATCGGCGCCATTGGCCCATGATACGGCACTGTTTCCACCGTCATCGCCCTATTCAAGATATCTACAATTTCCGGCTGACTGGCCTCACCCGTCTACGCAACTTCGTGGAAGCCATCTTCAATGACCAAGCTACGTCCTTCAAATTAAAACTGGCGTTCGGTTATGTACTGCAGCATAAGGAGACAGATCAAGTCCGATACTTTTACCCGAGCAGTAACATCCGGGTATTTGACCAAGCGTTTACCATCATTAACCGGACATCGCTAAAGCCCGTGCTGGACCAAGTGGACCAATTGGATGTCTTGCAATGGGCCATGCAATGAACAGCGCCCCAACGCCAAGTGGGTCGTAGAGAGGGTGACCAATGTTACGTTCTTCGTGACCAAATTACGGAATCTTCCCTTCGGGTGAATGTATTCACCCATGCACTGATAGATACTCAGAATGCACAAAAAACTATATGAGGATATGTTGCCTCAACGGTATCCTGGCCTGCCCGACGATGATTAGAATCAACGGTTCAGAGCGAACATGGCCGAAGATGGAACTTTCTGAAATGGAGACTGCCCTCAAATGCCCTTAAATGCGCTTTTCTACTACTAAATAAGCCTTTAAATCACCTTTATATACTACTAAGGGTATTCGAATGGACTTTTTGAGCTCGAGGAGGATCATCAATGGTCCTATTGGGCCGTGTGAGGTGTCAGTTTGAAGCACTCGTGGGGCAGCGTCCGACTGTACTGGTGTGTCGTGTCGTGCATGCGCATACAGAGAATATTGACAAAAGGGCATTGGAATCGACATTTTGGGGTTGAGATGGACCATCCGTGGTCCGAATTGGTCGTGTATGGTGCCAATGTGAAGTACTCGTGGAGCAGCTTCCGACTAGCGTGGAAGTAAGGATATGGTTCGCATGCGCAGTGAGGAAATAGTAGAAAAATTGTCTTGAATGGACGTTTTGGGTTCGAAATGGGCCATCTTTGGTCCGAACGGGCCGCGTATGGTGTCATCTTGTGGCACTTGGGGTGGTTTGAATGGTTAGTGACGTCGTGATGGGCAAATTTGAGCGATTGATGGGTTATATCTCGCCCAAATATGGCGTGTAGGGTCTCATCGTGAAGCTCTCGTGGTGTAGATCAATACTTGAGGGATGTCTACGTTATCTGTGACGCCTTTTGTGAAGTCATCAGTAGGAGTAGTAGCAAAAGTGGGAATTTTGGAGGTGCGTTGAGTGATTGAGAGGCCATTCTTGGTCTGAATGGGCCGTGTGAGGTGTCATTTTGAAACAATCGTGTGGAAGCGTCCGACAGATCTGGTGTGTAATGAAACTAAGTCTATGTCGCGCGTGCGCAGGCAGGGAATTGTGGGAGAAGGGCCTTTAAATGGACGTTTTGGGTCGTGATGGGCCAGGCGTGGTCCGAATGGGTCGTGTGAGGTGTCATAGTGGAGGACGCTTTGGGTGTAATCCGGTTTCGCCGTAGTATAGAAAGTGGACATTGTGGAAGTACGTGATGGAGGGGGTATTCTTGGCCCAACTTTAGTGTGTAGGGACGCATGTTGAAGCTCTCGTACGTGACTGTGGCGTGATTGGCGACGACATCATTACGGGAGAAAGTACAACGTCGCTCGGGTGTCCTTTTGAGACATGCCTGCACCCCTATACACTTACCTATAGGGGACCATCAAGTGTATGTTTGCTCAGAATACCTGAATTCAGGCATTCTGGTGATGTAGATAGGGCAAGAGAGTAGCATGGTAGAGTTACGCTCCCCTCCAGGATACAAAGTGTGTGTGTGTTTGTATGTGTGCGTGCGTGAGTGAGTGAGTGAGGCATGCCACACGCCCGTAAGGCTTGCCCAACGCCCGTCTTAACGCAGTGATGCACTAACGCTGGTGAGTGAGTATGAGTGAGTGAGTGAGACGTGCACCTATGTGAGACGGTTGTGTGGATGAGTATAAGGGTCAGCATGGCTATCCCTGAATACGGTCAGTAGTCATGGATGAGTAAAGTATGAGTGCGGATTGCGGATTGTTAGCCATTGGTTACATGGTAATAAGATCACCCTTTTTTCAACAACACCTATCACCAAGTTGTTTGTTACATAATTATTATTTCTTGTGATCAGGCCTTTGCCGAGACTCTTACTACCTGTTGGTTACACGGTTGTTCTTTCTTGTGAACAGACGTTTCCACCAAGAGACGAATCCGTTTTGGGGTAGTATCTGTTCGTACATATTCAGTTTCGCTCCATCTATCATTTTTCCGTTTTGTTACATTACCTTGAGTGCCGCCATGATTTTTTTACTGTACATCTGTTAACGTGTCGACGAAGTGTGTGGGAAATTCTGTATTCCGTGAATTTTGTGATTCCTTAGTTGCAGTTTGCCATGTATGACCTGATGATGAGGAAAGCGCTCTCCGAAAGCTCCTAATACAATCAACTATGAACAAAGTGTTCCTTGTCGCGTTATTTCTTACCAGTTTGTGAAACTGCTCCACAGTCGCATTTACACTGGTCAGCCTGACCATTCAGTCCTTGGCACAGATGTGATAGACATTGTACCATGTGGTCAAAACGACCACATGTCATGGTCCACCATGGCTCTTTTGACCACATGGTCCACGGTCTGTCACATCTGTATCATGAAGTGTATGGTCTATCACATCAGTATCATGAAGTGTATGGTCTGTCACATCTGTATCATGAAATGTATGGTCTGTCACGTCTCTATCATGAAGTGTATTGTGTGGCTGACCATATATTCTTCTGACAGTGTACTCTTTTGTGAGATATTAACGTTCTATCAAAATTGCGATTTTGACTAGTTAGTTGAGGCTGGCACCATAAGATGTATCTGTCGCCGTATGACATGGATTTGCATCTTACCTGTTGAATTTTATGCGCTGTTTTACGTGGACTTAACTTTGTTTATTACCTGTATCGTTTCGATTCGTCTGTCATGGTGGCGATTCGCCAAGACTGTTTTTAACCCTATCTGACCTGGGCTTTTTGGGACATGTCCAGGCCGGGGGGGAGGGGGGGGGTGGTGGGGGTTCAGGGTCTAGCGGAAAATGTAAAAAAAATGATGGTCGCTATGATGACGTCACAGTGACGTCATTTTCAAAAACGATCATTTTTCGGTCATATTTTGAATGTTTTATTTCATGATAAAACTTCATGATAAATTACTGAATATTAATGTGATGTGAAATAAAATAGCTTTTGCCAACTTTTCATCGCGGAAAAGCATACATTTTGAAGAAAAATTACGAAAACATCACTTTTCCGGTCACGTGGCCACCATCTTGATTTACCCATGATCCTCTGCTCGAGGGGTTATGCAAATAGGCTCAAAGTGACCCCGATATGATAAACTATAAAGTCAGGGAGTGTCAGCTGTCAATTTTTTGTCGTTTCGGAGATGGCGCAGAAAGTTTGGCAGGGGGTCCATTTTGCTCCGGTCTGGTATAGGGTTATCGTATTGTGAGGCTCGAGACCGGGTCATCCTCGGTAGCTGGGCTTCATAATGCAAACTGTTATTCACTTGTTGACGGAGTAAGAATTTAGGTAGGGAAGGTAGAATCTATGGTCCAGGCTAGTAATGCTCGCGAGAGGTTTGTTACGTTCGGTTACAAGGCTGTGGTAAACCACGTTTCACAGTTTGACAATTTGCGTTTTGAGGATTTCACCGTAGATATATCTTTGTTTTCTGCTCGAAGACTAGTAGTAGAAGTACAGTGGGCGAAACCTTTTGTGGATGATGAGGAACAGAAATACAATCGTCTAGTGCGTCATTCAATATTCAGTCGTCGTCCATTAAGGAATTTCCGCGTCCATAATCCAAAGAATTAATCCATATAACAGCATTAGTACGAAATTAACCCTACCTGGCCTGGGGGGGGGGGACTTTCGATGCATTTTTCTGAAACATATGTCTTCGCATCACCAAAAAACACCCCCTGATTTGTTCCCCCTCCCTCCCTTCACCCATTAACCCTACCAGGCCTGGGGGAGGGGGGCCAAAATGCCCTCCTACCAAACCTTCTGCGATATCTCCGAAACGCCAAAGAATGGAGAGCTGAAACATTGGTGTCATTATAGGGTATCGTATTGGGGTCATTTTGAGCCTATTTGCATAACATCACGAGCAGAGAATCATGGGTAAATTCAAAATGGCGGCCATGTGGGATACCAGAAAAAGTTATGCTTTCATCATATTTATTCAAAATTTTTGCTTTTATCTACGGAAAACTGGGTGAAATTTATTTTATTTCATATCAGATTATTATTTACTAAGTCATCATGCAGTTTTTGCGAAGAAAAAACAAAAATAAAAAAATCGACGATTTTTACCGAAAATCGTCCAAAAATGCTCTTTTTGAAAATAACGTCACAGTGACGTCATCATGGCGGCCATCTTGGATTTTTTTTACATTTTCTGGTAGAGCCTGACCCAAAGATATAGTGTCGTAAGTTTCAACCCTCTAGCCTTAGCGATAGCGAAAATTTATAGTGGGGGCACTTTCCGCCTCCCCCCCCCCAGGCTGCGATACACCCCAAATCGCCCAGGCCAGATAGGGTTAAAAGAATAGTTCATAGTATACATACAACTAGGCTAGTTTTAGAAGCGCCGAGAGGATTGAATCGGTGAATGCGCACTTCTGATAGGCGCAAAGTCTATCTGTTGGGGACGATAATAAGCTGCCGTACGAAGTCGTGTTTGCGGAGTGTGGAGTACTGATTATACTTTCGGGCGTCCTGTGCAATGTTTCCAGTGCCGGACTGTCGCGCGACGCTCGTGTCCGGTTGTTTTCTGCCGGAAGTGTCGAGTCATGCATTACCCGGTTGTAGACAACCACCTCGCAGGGGGTCTAATAGTACCCCAGCCACCAGTCAGATTTTTGGACCGGATTCGGGGCCTTCGCGCACATCGCCGGAAGTGACAGTAGTAGTTAAAAACCCGAAAAGGTCCCCTTTTCCAGGGAGGTAACTCTTGATGCCCTTGATGGTTTTTGACATATTCCTGGTTATCTCCCCTGATTCGAACATTTGCATAATAAATCTATGAGACCGCGCCGAGGACGAGTGCACTATAGTTCCGGTCTCTATTTGGCATGTATTCCTCCGTGTTGATGCGGTCTGGTGGGGATGCGGTCGCGGGGAAAAAGCTTCCGCGGAGAAAAAGCAGTCCCCAGACATCAAGTAGGCTGCATGGTCCGATGGGGTCGTATGAGGTATCAATGTGAAGCATTCGTGAAGGGGCATCTGATGGGCTGGGTGTGGGGTTGAAATAGCGTCATTCTGCGCATGCGCGGTGGACAAATGGTATGGAAATAGACGTTTTGGGGTCTAGGGCAGCCACTATTGGTCCTATGGAGTCGTATGAGGTATCAATGTGAAGCATTCGTGAAGGAGTATCTGATGGGCTAGGTGTGGGGTAAGAATATCGTCATTCTGCGCATGTGCGGTAGACCAAGGGTATGGAAATAGACGTTTTGGGATCTAGGGGAGCCCCTAATGGGCCGATAGAGTCGTATGAGGTATCACTGCGAAGCACACATGAGAGGGCATCCGCCTGGACTAGTGGCTCGGGCGTTGTCAACACTCTGCGCATGCGCAAACAGGGAATTGTGGGAAAAGGGCATGAAATAGACGTTTTCGGGTCTAGGTGGGCCACTAGTGGTCCTATGGAGTCGTATGAGGTATCCATGTGAAGCATTCGTAAAGGAGCATCCACCTGGACTAGTGTCTCGGCCGTTATCAACACTCTGCGCATGCGCAGACAGGTAATTGTGGGAAAAGGGCATGGAAATAGACATTTTGGGGTCTATTTGGGCCCCTAGTCGTCCGATGGGGTCGGGTGAGGTATCGTTGTGAAGGATACGTGAGGGGGCATCCGCCTGGTCTAGTATGACGTGGAACTAACGTCATTCTGCGCAAGCGCAGTAGACATAGTGTATGAAAATAGATGTTTTGGGGTCGAGGTGGGTCCCTAGTGGTCCAATGGAGTTGAGTGAGGTATCGTTGTGAAGGATACGTGAGGGAGCATCCGCCTGGACTAGTGTGTCGCCCGTGTTCGACATTCTGCGCATGCGCAGATAGGGAATTGTAGGAAAAGGGTATGGAAATAGACGTTTTGGGGTCGACATGGCCCACTATGGGTCCTATGGAGTCGTATGAGGTATCAACGTCATTTTGCGCATGCGCAGTAGACCAAGGGTATGGAAATAGACGTTTTCGGGTCTAGGTGGGCCGCTATGGGTCCGATGGTGTCGTATGAGGTCTTATTTTGAAGTTCTCGTGGAGAAGCATCCGACTGATTAATGCATCGTCGGGTTTCATCATTCTGCGCATGCGCAGTCCGGTCGTAGTATAGAAATATACACATGGGGGTGTGTTTGGGATATTAAACCACTATGGGTCTGAATGCGTCGTGTCAAGTGGCATCTTGTAGCAATGCCCGCCAACGCCAAGACCAACGCTCCAACGCCCTGGTGAATTAACCCAAAAGCTCTGATTTTCCTGAAATTGTCACTAATTCATTGTAAATGCAGTGACGCCCGTCAATGTCAAAGTTTTCATATAGTTTATTCTCCCCAATGTTACATCATACCCACGCTGGGGGAGCCGCGTTGGGTATGTTTACAATTCGAGAAAACTCTTGTCCAATCAGAGACGGCCATTTGGTCCTGCCATATTCGTTCTTGCCCGTCAAATGTATTCTCGGCTGCACTTGTCCAATCAGAAGCCGTCCTTAAGAAAGTCACATCTTCGGCCCTGTTCGCTCTCATTCGTTTGTTCTGATCGTCGTCGGTCAGGGCTGGATATTTGTTGGGCAGCATATCCTGAAACAGTTGCTTGCGCATTCTAATCGCATTTTCCAGGGCCTCGGTGGGTGGTAACCCCATATCCTCTTCCAAGTGACGCTTGGTCTTCATGATGGACCTGTGCGTGGGGTCACCTTTCATTTCAAGCGGTAGTAAGGTATACTGTTCATAGATCGCCATGGCTGTTTTCCTGATGCGGGGCCGAATTTCGGCGTACGCCTGTTGTAAGTTATCCTGTCCCGCGTCCTCGATCGCTTCAGCGTGAGCATTGATAGCTGCTGTCACAATACGATCCCAGAAGGTAGGTTCTGCCTCACTTTCCTGGGATGTAGGCTGACTACCTGAGGTCAAGCTCTCCATATCAGTAGATAGACTGTCAGCAATCTTGGATTCGGTATCAGTCGATACACTCTCATCGATCTCTGTATCAGCATCTGATTCAACGGACTCCTCGGCGTCTTCAATCCCAAGTATATTTTTCTGGTGTCGCATCATATCGTAATGTCTGGTGAACGTGCGTTCACACTCAGAACAAGTATAAGCCATGTGATGGTTGAACGTCGACTGTGCGTGTTTTGGGAATACACTTGCTTTCATAGACAGTAACGCCCGCCAACGCCCACTGTTATGCCTTAACGCCCTATATGTACGCCTTAACGCTCGTCTCAACGCTTTAACACACTTACTTAACGCTTTAACGTCGTTTAATGATGCGTTCGAACAAATGTTGCTTTTGTGCTATTGCTCTGACATACGCCGCTTTCCAGTTCATGCCCGAGGTTTTCAACATCGACGCTGTTCTTTCAATATCCATATGGACTGGGTCCTTGTCGAACAATTTCATACGGGTCACGAGGTTGACATACTGCTGACGTAAAGCCCGTCGTAGTCTGGGTGCCAATCTGTTATGGGCTAACATTCCGGCTTCTTTTTTCGAATATCCTTGTGTTGAAACTTGTTTTCTGTGGCCCTCAACGTCTCGCCCATCTCGGCGTCCATACTTTCTTTGAACAAATCCTTCCATAGCCTAGAGTTCACATTATGTTCATTCCCTTGTACGGGTTCGGGTTGGTCCTTCAGGGTTGGGTGATATTCCGGGGCTGAGGGTATGAAGCGGACCCGCTGTATGGGGGTGGGTTGCTGCTGCTGCTGCTCTGGCAGGAGTGGACTCGGCGGATGGTGTAGGGGTATATGACTTTGCGGTGATTCCTCGCCGGGTAACAGGTGGGTCCTCAGTCGACGATCTTCGGGGGTATGGGCTTTTAAATCTACGATCAGGTAGCCGTAATGACGACTTGTCGCCCCTTGAAACGCCTGCATGAAATGGTCGCTGTTCTGAGGATAAATTCGACTACCAAACACACGGATTTGTGCTCTGTCAATGGGATTGGAGAACAACACAAATTATTGGCAGTTCAAGGCAATATCGCTGGACGCTTTCCCTTGAGGAAAGAGATTCTGGGTCAAATAGATGACGGACAGATTCCGATGATGGGATCCTTTAAAAAACAAGTGTGAATTGTCCTTGGCCGCACTCATCAGATCATCTAGCACTACCACGTTGGTCTGCTCGGGGTCAAAGTAATACGGTTCGTTTATGTCGTGAGGAATCCCTGGGACGAAGCTCACATTCTGTAACCTTGTAGTTTCGTAGGCGGGCTGCCATTGGCTATAACACCAAACAACACGTGTCGGAGCTGGGGTTGCCACACCTGCCTCTAAGAACTTCATCACCCAGGACGTCTTTCCACATGCCGTAGGGCCGCTCACCGTCATCGTATAGGGATACTCTACTGCTCTTGTTGGACCTATAGCGGGACTCGGCTGTGTCTCTTGGTTGTGTTTGCGTTGAATGTGCCTGAGCATACTATCGCGACGAGAGAAGGTTCTCTGACAGAACGCACACGTACACCACATGTTCATCAGTCGACCAATACATATGGACTGATGAGAGACACATGTTCATTCCTATATTTACAGACACTACCACCATCACACACACCACCACCAACACCACCAACACCACCACCACACACCATAAACACCACCACCAATACCACCCCGGTGGTGGTGGTAGCTCCCGTGTGGCAGAGCTCTTGGATCGGAGCTCTCGGAGCTCAATGCTTGTGGAGCTCAGAGCTCGGAAATGACGTCATCGCAGGCATGCGCTTGTACCTGTGCTGCACCCGCACCCTGGTGTACCCTATTCCCTATGGGCTATAGGGTACAGGGTGCAGCACAGGTACACGCGCATGCCTGCGATGACTTCATTTCCGAGCTCTGAGCTCCACAAGCTTTGAGCTCCAGAGGCTCCGATCCAAGAGCTCTGCCACACGGGGCCTACCACCACCACCGGGCGTTGACGCCCGTCAACGCTCGGTGGTGGGGTTGGTGGTGGTGTTGGTGGTGTGTGGTGGTGGTGTTGGTGGTGTTGGTGGTGGTGTTGGTGGTGGTGTGTGTGGAGGTGGTAGTGTCTGTAAATATAGGAATGAACATGTGTCCCTCATCAGTCCATATGTATTGGTCGACTGATGCACATGTCGTGTACGTGTACGTTCTGTCAGAGAATCTTCTCTCGTAGCGATAGTATGCTCAGGCACATTCAACGCAAACACAACCAAGAGACACAGCCGAGTCCCGCTATAGGTCCAACAAGAGCAGTAGAGCATCCCTATACGATGACGGTGAGCGGCCCTACGGCATGTGAAAAGACGTCCTGGGTGATGAAGTTCATAGAGGCAGGTGTGGCAACCCCAGCTCCGACACGTGTTGTTTGGTGTTATAGCAGCCCGCCTACGAAACTACAAGGTCACAGAATGTGAGCTTCGTCAGACCACCGTGGTAGTGCTAGATGATCTGATGAGTGCGGCCAAGGACAATTCACACGTCGCCGACTTGTTTACTAAAGGATCCCATCATCGGAATCTGTCCGTCATCTATTTGACCCAGAATCTCTTTCCTCAAGGGAAGGCGTCCAGAGATATTGCCTTGAACTGCCAATACTTTGTGTTGTTCTCCAATCCCATTGACAGAGCACAAATCCGTGTGTTTGGTAGTCGAATTTATCCTCAGAACAGCGACCATTTCATGCAGGCGTTGCAAGGGGCGACAAGTCGTCATTACGGCTACCTGATCGTAGATTTAAAAGCCCATACCCCCGAAGATCGTCGGCTGAGGACCCACCTGTTACCCGACGAGGAATCACCGCAACGTCATATACCCCTACACCATCCGCCGAGTCCACTCCTGGCAGAGCAGCAGCAGCAACCCACCCCCATACAGCGGGTCCGCTTCATACCATCAGTCCCGGAATATCACCGAACCGTGAAGGACCAACCCGAACCCGTAAAAGCGAATGAACATAATGTGAACTCGAGGCTATGGAAGGATTTGTTCAAAGAAAGTATGGACGCCGAGATGGGCGAGACGTTGAGGGCCACCGAAAACAAGTTTCAACACAAAGGATATTCGAAAAAAGAAGCCGCAATGTTAGCCCATAACAGATTGGCACCCAGACTACGACGGGCTTTACGTCAGCAGTATGTCGACCTCGTGACCTGTATGAAATTGTTGGACAAGGACCCAGTCCATATGGAAATCGAAAGAACAGCGTCGACGTTGAAAACCTCGGGCATGAACTGGAAAGCGGCGTATGTCAGAGCAATAGCACAAAAGCAACATTTGTTCGAACGTATCATTAAACGACGTTAAAGCGTTAAGAAAGTGTGTTAAAGCGTTGAGACGAGCGTTAAGGCGTACATATAGGGCGTTAAGGCGTAACAGTGGGCGTTGGCGGGCGTTACTGTCTATGAAAGCAAGTGTATTCCCAAAACACGCATAGTCGACGTTCAACCATCAACATGGCTTATACTTGTTCTGAGTGTGAACGCACGTTCATCAGACATTACGATATGATGCGACACCAGAAAAATATACATGGGATTGAAGACGCCGAGGAGTCCGTTGAATCGGATGTTGATACAGAGATCGATGAGAGTGTATCGACTGATACCGAATCCAAGATTGCTGACAGTCTATCTACTGATATGGAGAGCTTGACCTCAGGTAGTCAGCCTACATCCCAGGAAAGTGAGGCAGAACCTACCTTCTGAGATCGTATTGTGACAGCAGCTATCAATACTCACGCTGAAGCGATCGAGGACGCGGGACAGGATAACTTACAACAGGCGTACACCGAAATTCGGCCCCGCATCAGGAAAACAGCCATGGCGATCTATGAACAGTATACCTTACTACCGCTTGAAATGAAAGGTGACCCCACGCACAGGTCCATCATGAAGACCAAGCGTCACTTGGAAGAGGATATGGGGTTACCACCCACCGAGGCCCTGGAAAACGCGATTAGAATGCGCAAACAACTGTTTCAGGATATGCTGCCCGACGAATATCCAGGCCTGACCGACGACGATTAGAACAAACGAATGAGAGCGAACAGGGCTGAAGATGTGACTTTCTTAAGGACGGCTTCTGATTGGACAAGTGCAGCCAAGAATACATTTGACGGGCAAGAACGAATATGGCAGGACCAAATGGCCGTCTCTGATTGGACAAGAGTTTTCTCGAATTGTAAACATATCCAACGCGGCTCCCCCAGCGTGGGTATGATGTAACATTGGGGAGAATAAACTATATGAAAACTTGTTGTTGTTGTTCCCTCATCCTTGTTGTTGTTGTTTTGTTTTTTTTTCTCATCTGTCTATATCATGGCGTCAAAGCGTTATGCTAGGGCGTTAAGCCGGACGTTGACGGGCGTCACTGTATTTTCAATGAATTAGTGACAATTTCAGGAAAATCAGAGCTTAATTCACCAGGGCGTTGGAGCGTTGAGCTTGGTGTTGGCGCGGTCGTTGCTACAAGATGCCACTTGGCACGACGCATTCAGACCCATAGTGGTTTAGCACCCCAAACACACCCCCATGTGTATATTTCTATATTACGGCAAGGCTGCGCATGCGCAGAATGATGAAACCCGACGATACATCCAGTCGGATGCTTCTCCACGAGAGCTTCAAAATATGACATCATACGACACCATAGGATCATTAGGGGCTCACCTAGACCCCAAAACGTCCACCCCGTATGGACCTATCTTCCATAGCCATGCAGTATAGGCCTATGGGCCTACCCAGGGCCCGGTGAACTTTTTCCAAAAATTTCACCGTTTCGCTCGGGGACCCTCCCCATCGTGTTCCATAGTGGCCCACCTAGACCCGAAAACGTCTATTTCCATACCCTTGGTCTACCGCGCATGACGTCAGTTCCACGTCTTACCCACCCCGTCGGATGCTCCTTCATGAATGCTTCACATTGATACCTCATACGACTCCATAGGACCACTAGTGGCCCATGTCGACCCCAAAACGTGTATTTCAATACCCTTTTCCCACAATTCCCTATCTGCGCATGCGCAGAATGTCGAACACGGACGACACACTAGTCCAGGCGGATGCTCCCTCATGTATCCTTCACAACGATACCTCACTCAACTCCATTGGACCACTAGGGACCCACCTCGACCCCAAAACGTCTATTTCCATACACTTTGTCTACTGCGCATGCGCAGAATGACGTTAGTTCCACGTCATACTAGTCCAGGCGGATGCCCCCTCACGTATCCTTCACAACGATACCTCACCCGACCCCATCGGACGAGGCCCAAATAGACCTCAAAATGTCTATTTCCATGCCCTTTTCCCACAATTCCCTGTCTGCGCATGCGCAGACTGTTGACAACGGCCGAGGCACTAGTCCAGGCGGATGCTCTTTTACGAATGCTTCACATGGATACCTCATACGACTCCATAGGACCAATAGTGGCCCACCTAGACCCGAAAACGTCTATTTCCATGCCATTTTCCCACATTTCCCTGCTTGCGCATGCGCAGGGTGTTGACAACGCCCGAGCCACTAATCCAGGCGGATGCCCCCTCATGTGTGCTTCGCAGTGATACCTTATACGACTCTATCGGCCCATTAGGGGCTCCCCTAGATCCCAAAACGTCTATTTCCATACCCTTGGTCTACCGCGCATGCGCAATGACGATATTCCTACCCCACACCTAGCCCATCAGATACTCTTTCACGAATGCTTCACATTGATGCCTCATACGACTCCATAGGACCAATAGTGGATGCCCTAGACCCCAAAACGTCTATTTCCATAACCTTTGTCCACCGCGCATGCGCAGAATGACGCTATTTCAACCCCACACCCAGCCCATCAGATGCCCCTTCACGATTGCTTCATATTGATACCTCATACGACCCCATCGGACCATGCAGCCTACTTGATGTCTGGGGACTACTTTTTCTCCGCGGAAGCCTTTTCCCCGCGACCGCATCACCACCAGACCGCATCACCGCGGAGGAATACATGCCAAATAGAGACCGGAACTATAGTGCACTCGACCTCGACGCGGTCTCATAGATTTATTATGCAAATATTCGAATCAGGGAGATAACCAGGAATATATCAAAAACCATCAAGGGCATCAAGAGTTACCTCCCTGGAAAAGGGGACCTTTTCGGGTTTTCAACTACTACTAGTGACAGTAAAATAGATGTTTGCCGAATATTTCGATTACTTTTCAAGTCTGCATAATACCTTTGTTGACCTAGCGTTGAATTATCTGGAGATTATTTTCTTATCGGGACAGAGCATATGAAAAGTACTTCGCTCATGTGCAAAACTGAAGGAGTTGTTCGGCCGGATTCAAACTGAACCGTGCCTTCCTGGGTTTTCCCCTATACGTCATAGCAACGTAGTAAAGGTCAACTTCCGCTATTGCAGGCAGGGATGGATAATGGAGCCTGCGAAATGGAGCATGCGCTGTGGGGAGGATGTGTTGTACAGTGCCTAAGTTTGAGGCTGTAGCTGATTCGTACGGAGCCGTAAAAGTGACATGCAAAAAAATTATCTCGGGCCCCGACTTATTATCTCGGGATCCCGTGATACTATCTCGGGGCCCGACTCAATTATCTCGGGATCCCGTGATATCTCGGGGCCCGACTTAATTATCTCGGGCCCCGACTTGTTATCTCCGGATCCCGAGATATTATCTCGGGGCCCGACTTAATTATCTCGGGCCTCGACTTATTATCTCGGGATCCCGAGATAATTATCGCGGGCCCCGACTTATTTATCTCGGGGCCCGAGATAATTGACCAATGGAATTGAAGAGTCATTCCGCCATTTTATCGATTGTTTTGTTACGTCGCTGAAGTTATTTCCTTATTCCCGTTTCGATATTCTAAATCGAGCTAAGTGAAAGTAGTAACCTTCATGAAAATTGATATATTTCGAAAACAATTACGTCTTTCATAACACGAATGGAACCATGTTTTCCCCAATAATTTTTCATCGCTTTGAATATAATTGTGAGTAGAATACTTCAAAATGTGTGCCGTTAAGATCATTTCTAAAGAGTCTTAGTAAAATCCGTGTACATTCCACAATATTTTGCTAGCCACTTTAAGAGTGGTCTAGATATCTTCCTAATAAACTTATCTTTTATTTCTGACCCATTCTTAGGGACCGCCATGCCCTCCGAGCCAGCGGTAAATGGATATTATGTCGATACGGTCAATTTACACCGACTGTAATTGTTGGTCATATTCGTTCAGAAATCCATTTTGTGCCACTTTAAGATTTGTCTATATAACTTCCTGATAAATTTATATATCTCCCTGACCCATTTTTAGGTGTTCAACTTGAGCAAGACATACCCACCGAGCCAGCGCTAAATGGACCGAAGCCCGATGTGGTCAATTTACATCGACTGTATCTGTTGGTCCTATTCATCCAGAAATCTGTTTCGTGCCACTTTTTCTTAAAGTGGCACCAAACGGATTTCTGGACGAATTTATAGATACATTTGTTAGGAAGATATCTAGACCACTCTAAAAGTGGTATAAACAGATTTTTGGGGGAATAGGACCAACAAATACAGTCGCTGTAAATTCACCCTGTCGAGATGATATCCATTTAGCGCTGGCTCGGAGGGCATGGCGGTCCCCCTTTAAACACCTACGAATGTGTCAGAAATAAAAGATAAGTTTATTAGGAAGATATCTAGACCACTCTTTTAAAGTGGCTAGCAAAATACTGTGGAATGTACACGGATTTTACTAAGACTCTTTAGAAATGACCTTAACGGCACACCTTTTGAAGTATTCTACTCACAGTTATATTCAAAGCGAGGAAAAATTATTGGGAAAAACATGGTTCCATTCCTGTTATGAAAGACTTAATGGTTGTCGAAATATATCAATTTTCATGAAGGTTACTACTTTCACATAGCTCGATTTAGAATATCGAAACGGGAATAAGGAATAAGGAATAAGGAAATAACTTCAGCGACGTAACAAAACAATCGATAAAATGGCGGAATGACTCTTCAATTCCATAGGTCAATTATCTCGTGCCCCGAGATAAATAAGTCGGGGCCCGAGATAATTATCTCGGGATCCAGAGATAATAAGTCGGGGCCCGAGATAATTAAGTCGGGCCCCGAGATAATATCTCGGGATCCCGAGATAATAAGTCGGGGCCCGAGATAATTAAGTCGGGCCCAGAGATAATATCACGGGATCCCGAGATAATTAAGTCGGGCTCCGAGATAATATCACGGGATCCCGAGATAATAAGTCGGGGCCCAAGACAATTTTTTTTTTTTTGCATGTCACTTTTACGGCTCCGTAGATTCGCCGTATCGAGGTGGTGATGTATATGGTGAACGCCGTGGCGTCGTCGCTCAAGACAACATGCACACGAAGGGTGGTTTACAGACTGGTGTTAATGCAGTGGTTTTTGGGTAGGGTTTGGATGGGAGTCCGAACCCGTGGCGCAGATGTCTGCACCGCAATCTTTAGACTCCCGGAATCAACCTCCCCACAGCACATGCTCCGTCTCACACGCTCACCCCACTTTACCTCTGCCCCCAATAAAGGAACGTGACCTTTACGGGGTGGCTATGATGTATAGGGAAGACCCAGGAACACACGGTTCAGTTTGAATCTGACCGAACAGCTTCTTCAGTTTTGCACAGAGCGAACAATTTTTCATATGCTCTGCCCATATAAACGGGGAAAATAATCCCTTGGTCATCCCTTTTAACGTTAGGTCAACAGAGCTATTACGCAGAGATCCAAGTAAAGATTTATGCAAAGCAGATTGATGTGTTGTATGATGATGATGGTGTTACGATAAGAACTTTCATAACTTTAATCAAACGCAACATGGTGGTAGGAAGAGATGGCGGCGTACTGACAAGGTGTCACATGACCCCACAGGCCAATATTCTGATTGCATATCTAAACACAACACAAAAACCAAAATTGATCCCAGTGATGATTTGTATGGCATGCCGACACTACCCCTGGTACCGGCTTGAGCGGTATTAGATACAAATATCCAGGAGCAATGATGTGATAGCCCTATCAAGTCATCTGATGGAAAGTCGAGTGTTTGCTTCCGTCTACTACTTTCCGGACATAAGGGTTGCTTTCAGTGGGCATGGAAAGAAGGGGAGATAATCAGGGATTAGGCCAGCAGAGTTATCGCCCCTACATAAGGGCCCAGAAGCGCTTCATATACTGCTTTGGTGGTTCCTTTCAGAGGGCAAGAAAAGAAGGTCATACAAGAGATTTGTTCGCGGTCTGCTCGACAGCAATTGATTTGTTAGATGAATTGTAGTGTAATTTGGATCTTTGAACGTGACGTTAGATTTAACAGCGTCTTTGAGTTTGCTTTTTTGGTGTAGTATTCTTGTCGTCAGACCGTTACTGACGTTTTCAGAAACGCTTTCGTCCTAGCTATTTCTGACATGGTTATATGATCATCCTTTTGTGGTTATGAACCTTTGATGTAGCAAGCGTCAGATCCGACATTCAATATTCAGTCGTCGTGATTAAAGGCATTTCCTGGACATATATAATGGAAGAACTATTTCGTATGACAGTTAGCACCAATTGCACATGTGTATGAAATAATAATAATTAAATAAAAACTGTGACTTTCACCAACTTAGACCAGGCATGGCAAGATATATCTTTCATCATCGTCTTGAACCTAGGTCTTTGGGACCGGTTTGGCGATCAACATTGCTTGTGAACAGAGCTTTCCGGAGATTATTGAATTATCCTTCGTTGATAGTGCATATCAGCCGAGAATTTTAATACCATTGGATTAATTCGATATTGTGGCATGATAACCATTTCATGTCTTCATAGCATTGTTATATCTTTCACCAACGTCTTTTGGCTAGCTATTTCTGACCTGGTTAAAGATTAACATTTCTTGCGAACTGACCTTTCCGAAGACTTCCACCAACGTCTTGGACATTGCTATTTCTGACATGGTTCTTGTCGTCATACATTTGCTGGGCATTTCACCATCGTCTTGGACTTGGTTATTTGTTACATGACAATCTGATCATCGGATCTTTTTAATAGGCCTTTGCTGTGACTTTTACCCAGCGCTGTTTGTGACATTATTTATTGTGAGAGAGGTTGACCGAGACTCTTCGCTAACGCAGGATTACCCACATATTTGTAACACAGTTGTTCTGTCATGTGGATAGACCTTTTATAGAAACTTTCAGCAAGGTCCTGGTTTCTAGCTATTTGTGACATGGTTATATGATTTCGCTATCATGATGACGGGTATTTTGATCCTTTAGTCTAGCTATTTCTGGCATAATAGTTAGGCTTTCTGCTCACGGAATCTTTGCTGGGTCTGATCGAGTGCTGGCTGTGCTGATCGGTGTCCAGGATAAAAAGAAACTTTAAGCGCTCTCGTGTCGTGATATGACTGAAATATTGTTGACAATGACCTTAAATCCTACCCACTCGTCAACATTTCGTTGGAGCTTTCACAAACCTCTGTGGCCTAGCTATTTCTGACATGGTTACAAGACTAACCTTCACAAACTTGTGGACCTCGCTGTTAGCGATACGATTACCCTTCTCTCAAAGTTGGCTTTCATGCTGTTTTGTTCCAGGTCAGATGTAATAACACCCGTATACACATTATCATTGATATAAAAGCAATGTGACTTGTGCACCACTATGACCAATCATTTAATATCTGACTGCTTCAAGCGTTTCTCTTAAGACACATTCCCATCTTCTGAAAACTTTCCAAGAGTACGTCAGTTTTGAAGTCTAGTACATTTTTTTTCAATTTCCATAATGTAATAGAGTTCATACGGAATAAAATTGAATTCGAGTTTTCTAACACCAGGTTATTGATCAACGACTTTCCCGCGATTATAAGAACTATTCACCACCCGTGCACAAAAGTGTTCTTTCTGTACTTCAAATTCTGAATTGTACACAAAAGTAAGAGACAATAAGTATATACATGCTTTCAGATTTTATTTAAGTTCGAATCAAATGATACCCACGGGGTCGATCTCTGATTACTTTATGACTACCACATATGAGCAGTAAATACGGCACATTATCGTGTTTTAATTCTTTACTTTTATAGAATATGTAATCAATAATTAGTCTGCGGGTGTATTATGGTTACAGATAAGATTGGGGCGGGGTAGTATTTCAATGCTAACAAATGTTGCACATGTTCGGACACCGCTCTGGTACGTAACTAGGGTACGTCGTACAGTGAGAGTCCGGCCAACTCGCACACCACTCGTGGTCCACCTGCGGACAGTTCGCTGAAACAAAGTGTAAATTGGTTTATTCTCGATACATGAGACAAATGAAATCTCTCTAGGGAATAGACACTTACACAGAAGCGAAATACATGTAATATTTACAATGAAAAGTATCAGTTGATTATAAATATGATAAATCTCTCTTGAGAGTGACGTCAAGGTGCGCATGCGCAGTCAAGGAGAAAGGCGAAAGGGAGCAGTTTGGGGGTGCGCAGGCCTATTGTGTGTTACACATTTCATTATGCCCTCACAACACCCAAGCTGGAGGAGCTGCTCTGGGTGTGCTCACAATTCACGTGTGCTCTTGTCCATGTATTGTCCAATAAAAATTATCTTTTTTAGAAGGCTCAATCTTCAGCCGTGTTCACTAGTGTTTAATAAGAATCCAACCTTTGAGAAACTGCCCTCGTGTTGCGTCCATCTCCGGCCATGTTCGCTCTGGTCCAGGATATTGTATCGGTGAAAGATCCAGGATCAGATGTTTTAGCATTGTGATCGCGTTTTTTCAGAGCCTCTGTGGGTGGTAACCCCATATCCTCTTTCATGTGACGCATGGTCTTCATGATGGACCTATGCGTGGGATCGTCATTCATTTCAAGCGACAGTAGGCTATACCATTCATAGATTACCACTCCTGTTTTTGTCTGAATGAGGGGCGCATTTTGTCACTAAAATCCTTGTTTTGTATCTACCCCATCCATGGGGCGATTGGACTCGACGAGCGCTTCAAGTTGACTCCCTTCACAACACTTTAGGTCCCATATTGGCCCACCTAGACCCTTTGACAGGGGTTTTCCCACGTTTAAGTGTAAAGTCCGTTTTCTGCATTTACATTTTTCGGAAAATCCTAGATTTGCATCTATCTCACGTAACCGACCTCGACGAGCGCCACAAATTCATACCGCACGCGGACCTTTAGGACCCATTTTGGCCCATCTAGCCCCAATTGACTGCGTGTCCAGTGCGTTTTTCCGTATTTTTTTTCAGGAAAGTCCTAGTTTTACATCCACCCCAGTCAGTCACGCGGTCTCTTCTCTATTCTCCATGTTTTCATGGCAATCCTTCATCAAATATATCCTTTGACTCGGAAGTGACCTCGTCAGGACGTGACCGCGAACGAACGTGATGTCACTCCTCCTTCTCCACCCCCTCCCCCATCCCAACAATGTCTTGCTCTTTGTATACTTCTGAGCGTGTCCTAACAAAGTTTATTAAAAACGAAATGCTCAGAGCAAAATTTAAACGTAGTATTCAGGATATCTAACTCGCGGAGGACATATGAATGAATGGGACAATATATATGATCGCCATACATACTAAGATAAATTCTACACAAGAAATTGACTCGGAGTTGATTCATGGAATGCCATTATGAATATAAAAAAAAGATCTTTGATTAATGACATAGGGGGGGGGGATTGACACTTATTAATGTTCAATTATTGGAGAGCTTAATTTATTAAAATTTACTAGAATTGGTCACTGTGATTGCTACCGTACCGTATAGTTATTGTGTTCATCAAGTGAAAACCGAGAGCATGAGTATGAATATATGTATTAGAGAGTATAATGCACATGTTTTGGCATATATTTGCTATATTTCTGTGAACGTTGAATCTTCTCGACTGAACGCAGCAATGTGCCTACCTCGAGAAAGAAAAAATAACCAGGATCCCATGATGCATAGGGTATTTACATTCGATAGACGGCATTGGGGGCAGCCGTATAGTACAACTAAGCCATGAAGCGACAGCCTGGACATGGACTGAAGATAATCACCTCGAATGTTGTCCTTCAGAAATTTGACAGTATATCTTGAAGGATTTGCTAAGCTGTGATTTGCCAGTTCTCGTGAAGAGCATATTATCTAAACTTGCAGAAAATTCTTTAAACTTTATTCCCTAGAGTGAGATTGTGTCACTTTTAAAACAATTTGGCGGCAGCAGACAGTATGTTACATGCCGGATAGCTGTTATGAAGAGCTGGTGAATGCGCTCAGCTGAGATATCTATATGGTCAGTCATAATTTTGATCGGTGATGTTCTAGAGGATGCTTTGTAGAAGCCCTTAACATCGCATCGACCCATAACATCGCAATTTCGGCCGTTAACGTCGCAATGCCATATTAAGGGTCGACATGTCGGCCCTTAACATCGCAATGCGACGTTAGGGGTCGACATGTCGACGATCAAATTCCCAATGGACAAAATATCGACATGATCGACCATTAACGAGGCATTGCGATGCTAAGGGTCGACATGACGGCTCTTAACATAGCAATGTGCATATTATCGACACAGTCGACAATTAATATCGCTATGTCTCTGCGCAAAGGTCCCAAACTTTTATCTAAAGTATGAGGAATAAGATTTACTCGTGATTCAATCTGTTTGAGTAAGAAGTTATTGTACTACCAAACGAGTTTATCCAACTCAGCTTCAAGATATATCTTGTTACATGACTAACCACCAATTCGGGAGATGCACAAGTGCAGGTCACGTGGTACATTTTGGGTGAGTTCCGGCCGAATTCATATGGGACGTCACCTGCGGGAAATTCGACGGTCGCAAAAATACCTTTTTTTAAACCAAGTTTTGAAGTTTAATTCTGGTAGATAATATTTTAGTATGCATTAGCTTTCACGCAAGATATATAAATTGTATAATTTTCACTGATATGGAACAGACGATGTCAACGAAAAACTAGCGTGCTCCATGCAAATCTTACGACGCCAAACGACCGGAACTCATCACCCGCAGGTCATGTGATCGACAAATGAGAAAGATGCGAATTAGTCATGTAGTAAGTACAAAACATGGTACAAGAGTCAAATGATCTTTAAGCCAGACGCCACCAAGCATATGTCCGGCCTCCATAATCAAAATAATTATTCGCATTAAAATAATAAAATAGGATCGTTTTACACAAGCTAGTTTCTTTGATAGAAGATCAGTAAGCCCTTTCCAGTAACGATTACTAATGGTATCCCTTGAAAAGTTCTGAGGCGATTTCTTGTGTAGAATTTAAGTATAGTTGTGATTGTGATTGCTCATTGAAAGGAAGGGATGGAAATTTTGTGGGTTGACTTTAGTAGTAGGAAGCCGTTAAATTCCGTCGAAAAACTGATTGTCCCAAATGATGGCCTGAGAAGTCACGATGAATTTACATCCGGTCACGTGACATTTGGGTCACATCCGGGTAAAAGGCTACATCCAGGTCATATCCGGGGACGTCACGTCCGGTCACGTGACGCCCCAGCAAGAGCGACCTCTCCCTACATAGCAGATCTATTTACGGCGATGGTGTGGCCCCTTGTTTTCTTCAACTCGAGCTGTAGAACACGATGGGAGGGGTCTCGAGGCCATGCGTTGAAATTTTGTTGAAAAGTTACTGTGCGCATGCGCACTGGGCAAGTAGATGGAGGTGGACTTTTGGGGTCTAGGTGGATCCCTAGTGGTCCGATTGTGATCCCTAGTGGTCCGATGCGTTCCCAACGCCCGTCTTAACGTATGGACGCACTATGGTGAGTGAGTGAGTGGTCATATTGTGTGTACACCAATAGCCTCAATCTGATACAGATGAGAGAACAAAAACAACCACAACAAGGATGACAGGTCAATCATTTCATTCTCCCCTCCAGTACATCATAAACACGCTGGGAGAGCCGCGTTGGGTAGGCTTACAATTCAAGTAGGCTCTTGTCCAATCAGAAGCCGTCCTTCGAGAAAGTTCCTTCTTCGTCTGGCAGTCCAGAATACCGTTCAAGCAGAATGTCCTGAAACAATTGTTTGCGCATTCTGATCGCATTTTCCAGAGCCTCGGTGAGTGGTAACCCCATATCCTCTTTCATTTCAAGCGGTAGCAGACTATACCGTTCATAGATGGCCATGGCTGTTTTCCTGATGCTGGGGCGCATTTGTACGCCTGTTGTAAGTTATCCTGTCCGGCGTCTTCGATTACCGCAGCATGGGTATCATTTTCATCTGACGACGATACAGGTCACCAATCCGCAGTGTACGAGTTGTCACAGCGACATAGCTAACCAATTACCAATATACGAGTTGTCAGAGAATCATAGCTCTCTAGATTTGTATCTAATACGGCTTATGCCGGTGCTAGGGGCCGTGTGGTCATGTCATCCAAGTTGTCACATGAACAGGTACAATAAAGGCGTATCTGAGATACAACACATATCACGAATCGTTAGATTCTTGGTATGTGCTTTAGAATAGGTTAACCAGAAGACTATACTGTGAAGTCATATGGCTTTGTCAGTATGTCGGCACCTCTTCCCACTTCCCATATATGTGTTGTAATTAATAGCTTCATGCACAATACGATCTCAAAAGGTAGGTTCGTCCACACTTCCCTGGGATGTAGGCTGATTATCTGAGTTCAAGCTGTCCGTATCAGTAAATAGACTCTCAGCAGTTTCTGTTTCGGTATCTCTCTCCTCAGTGGTCTCTTCGGAGTATGGATGGAAAGTCTTCTGGTGTCGCATCATATCGTAACGTCTGGTGAAGGTGCGTTCGCACTCAGAGTATGTATAACCCATGTTGACAGTTGGACGTCGAATATACAGGTTTTTGGAATACGCTTGCTTTTATGGACAGTAACGCCCGCCAACTCCTAGCTTAGCGCTTCAACACCCTGGTGAAATAGCTCAGAAGCTCTGATTTTCTAGATATTCCATGGAATTGCCACTAATTCATCAAAATGCAGTGACGCCCGTCTACGCCCATTTTTACGCCTTAACGCCCGTCTCAACTCCTTAACGCCCTATCTTTAGGCCTTAACGCCCGTCCCAACCCCTTAACGCCCTATCTCTACGCCTTAACGCCTTATTCTAACGCCTTTACGCATTGTCACACGCACATATTCTGACCATTGGCCGTGATGAAAGTGACGTCATCACTGGACATCGTCGGAAGTGACCTCATCGCGCGTATAAGAGATCGGAGATCTTGGAGTCGGAGCTCTTGAAGCTCGGAGCTCGGAAGTTACGTCCTCACACATATGCCCACGTAACTGTGGTACACACGCGCCCTGGCGTACCCTATTCCCTATTAACTATAGCGTCATCGCGTGGCCTCATCGTGTTCTACAGCTCGAGATGAAGAAAATAAAGGGCCACACCCTATACAGCAAATGTTCATGAGTCGGCTTCCTATTAAGTTAAACATTGCGCCGGATTCGGCCTACACCACAGCCGTGAACGGATCTGCTGCATAGGGGGAGATCACTCTTGCTAGGCCGTCACGTGACCGGACGTGACGTCACCGGAAAGACCCGGATGTGACCTTTGACCCGTATGTGACCCGGATGTCACGTGAGCGGATGTGACTTCATCGTGACGTCAGCACCATGTGACTCCTATGGACCACCATTTGGGACCATCATTTTTTTCGAAGGATGGCCTGCACTGTTTCGTACAAAAAACGAGGGATGGCCTCCAATGTTTCGCACAAAACAAAACGAGGGAGAATCCCAATGTTGTAGAGGTCACAGACTGGAATTCCCCTCAAAACTTTACGATAAAATTGAAAATGACATTTTTTAGATTGTATTGATACAAATTCAGTCTAAAGGTTGATAGAAAATCAGAATGAATGAATACAGAAAAAATGATGAAATTTAGTGGTGAATTGGTGATGACATCATGAACATGGGAACGAGGCTGTCATTCCTCACAATTTTTGTCAGATTGGCAGACGACATCTCACACAGAAATCAAGCTGGGATGATTGTATAATTTCCACTTTTTTGAAAGCTACTGGAGTTACTTGACAGAGTCGTAGTGAATATAAACATCTCATTTGCGTAATGGATACCTGAACTGTGAGGAGAATTTAATGTATTTTGTCGAAAATCAGGCCACATATCAGCGTTGTTGTTGTTGATGAATTCAGGTCAGCCAGTCAAATTTTTTTTTTCAACACTCAAATGTTTTGGCCTGAAAATATTCCCGAGATACAGATATGAATAGGCCTTTTCACAGCAAACCTCCAAAAATGAGGTCTACTGAGGTTAATTTGAAAATATCTTGCAGATACACAGAAAACCATCAAGAACAATTTTGTCAATTCATTTTATTATTTTGACCCACCATATATCTGCTTCGACAACAGTATTTCAAGATATTCGTTCTCCCCCAACATGTGACCAAACACATATTACATGAATTGCAATCCAGGAGCTGGACCAGCTACTTACTCATCCTCCCCACAGCGCATGCTCCATTTCACAGCCTCATTTATCATCCCTAACTCCAATAGCGGAAGTTGACTTTACTACGTTGCTATGGCGTATAGGGTAAAACCCACGTACGCACGGTTCAGTTTGAATCCGGCCGAATAACTCCTTCAGTTTTGCACATGAGCGAACTACTTTTCATATGCTCTGTC
This sequence comes from Hanleya hanleyi, assembly GCA_036873755.1. NCBI lineage: Eukaryota > Metazoa > Mollusca > Polyplacophora > Lepidopleurida > Hanleyidae > Hanleya > Hanleya hanleyi. The sequence continues at coordinate 90,985 of JAVTVY010032056.1, read as the reverse complement.
CAGATAAATAGGGAAAATAATCTCCAGATAATAATTTTTAACGCTAGGTCAACAGAGTTATTATGCAGACTTGAAAAGCAATCGAAATATTCGGCAAACAACTATTTTACTATATATGATGTCACTTCCGGCGATGTGCGCGCGGCCGGGAATCCTATCCAAAAATCTGATTGGTGGCTGGGGTATTATTAGACCCCCCGCGAGGTGGTTGTTACTTACTATGGATCTCCTATGGGTGCCCTCCCCTTGATGAGTGCTTTCTGTCTTACATATGATTCTCAATGGCACTCAAGAAAACTCGCTCAGTTAGAAATTGTCCATTTATGACTGTAGTACTTTTCATACCGGTAATGACCATCTTTTGTTCTCCCCCCCCCCAACACCCCCCACCCCAACAGCAATATCTCCCCCTTGTGTATGTATCCAGCAGCACCTGAAGCTTTTCTCTGTGTGTGATGTGCAATGTACAACGTCCCTTTCGATTGTTTGTCATTTACCGGGCCCTAGCACATGCAGCTAACATGTGATGTTTGTACTCACCCCACCCCCAGTAGTATATAGCGAGTAAATTGGCGTAATAGCGGTGGAAACCTTTGCGCGCCGGGGTCAAAGGTCAGTTCCGGTCACCTTTAGCGACGTACACCAAACAGAAGCGAGTATTTAAAATCCGTCACAGAGCTCTCGTCCAATCAGAAGCGAGTATTTTGACCCGGTGCATTATGGGACATATCCAAGATGGCGGTTCCAAAATGACGGATCCAACATGGCGGCTCCAAAATGCGCCGGGGTCAAAGGTCAGTTCCGGTCACGTGAACGGAAACGGAAGTGACCTCCGGAGCTCCGGAGCTCCGAGTTCTCTTGTAGCAACGCCCGTCAACGCCCGGTGGTGGCGTCGGAGCTCCGGAGCTCCGAGTTCCATGAGCTCCGGAGCTCCAAGAGCTCGGCGAGCTCGGAGCTCTTGCATATAAACACACACATGCATCTGTGAAAGCTTCATTATACGCCTGGTGTCCGTGGAGATGAGAGCCATGGTTTACGCATGTCACTTGTGTTCGAAGTCATTTTCCACGCCATTTAATCTACGTAGACATATACAGCGAAGCCATCTCAAGGAACGGAGTCCCGATAACGTGCAAATTCAAAGTACGCGCGAGGAACGATCAACACCTACGTCACACACGACAGTATTAGAGCACCCTTATACGATGACGGTGAGCGGCCCTACGGGGTGTGGAAAGACGTCCTGGGTGATGAAGTTCTTAGAGGAAGGTGTGGCAACCCCAGCTCCGACACGTGTTGTTTGGTGTTATAGCCAATGGCAGCCCGCCTACGAAACTGCACGACTACAGAATGTGAGCTTTGTTCCAGGAATTCCTCACGACATAGACGAACCCTATTACTTCGATTCCGAGCAGACCAACGTGGTAGTGCTCGATGATCTGATGAGTGCGGCCAAGGACAATTCGAAAATCGCCGACCTATTCACCAAAGGGTCCCATCATCGAAATCTGTCCGTCATCTATTTGACTCAGAATCTCTTTCCTCAAGGGAAGGCGTCCAGAGATATTGCCTTGAACTGCCAATACTTTGTGTTGTTCTCCAATCCCATTGATAGAGCACAAATCCATGTGTTTGGTAGTCGAATTTATCCTCAGAACATTGACCATTTTATGTGGGCGTTTCAAGAAGCGACAATTCGTCCGTACGGCTACCTGTTCGTAGATTTAAAAGCCCATACCCCCGAAGATCGTCGGCTGACGAACCACCTGTTACCCGGCGAGGAATCACCACAACGGCCTATACCCCTACACCATCCGCCGAGTGCACTCCTGGCAGAGCAGCAGCAGAAGCCCACCCCCATACAGCGGGCCCGCTTCATACCATCAGTCCTGGAATATCACCCAACCGTGAAGGCCCAACCCGAGGTTGAAGAACATAATGTGAACTCGAGGCTATGGAAGGATTTGTTCAAAGAAAGTATGGACGCCGAGATGGGCGGGATGTTGGAGGCCACAGGAAACAAGTTTCAACGCAAAGGGTATTCGAAAGAGGAAGCTGCAATTTTAGCCCATAACAGATTGGCACCCAGACTACGACAGGCTTTACGTCAGCAGTATGTCGACTTACTGACCCATATGAAATTGTTGGATAAGGACCCAGTCCATATGGAAATTGAAAGAACAGCGTCGATGTTGAAAACCTCGGGCATGAACTGGAAAGCGGCGTATGTCAGAGCAATAGCACAAAGAAACATTTGTTCGAACGCATCATTAAACAACGTTAAAGCATTAAGAAAGTGTGTTAAAGCGTTGAGACGAGCGTTAAGGCGTAACGACAGGCGTTGACGGGCGTCACTGCATTTCGATGAATTGGTGTCAATTCCATGAAATCAGAGCTTCTGAGCTAATTCACCAGGGCGTTGAAGCGTTGAGCTAAGCGTTGATGGGCGTTACTGTCTATAAAAGCGAGCGTATTCCCAAAACACGCACAGTCGACGTTCAACCGTCAACATGGCTTATACTTGTTCTGAGTGTGAACGCACGTTCACCAGACATTACGATATGATGCGACACCAGAAAAATATACATGGGACTGAAGACGCCGAGGAGCCCGTTGAGGCAGATACTGATACAGAGATTGATGAGAGTGCATCGACTGATACCGAATCCAAGATGGCTGACAGTCTATCTACTGATATGGAGAGCTTGACCTCAGAGAATCAGCCTTCATCCCAGGAAAGTGAGGCAGAACCTACCTTCTGGGATCGTATTGTGACAGCAGCTATCAATACTCACGCTGAAGCGATCGAGGACGCCGGAGAGGATAATTTACAACAGACGTACACCCAAATGCGCCCCCGCATCAGGAAAACAGCCATGGCGATCTATGAACAGTATACCTTACTACCGCTTGAAATGAAAGGGGACCCCACGCACAGGTCCATCATGAAGACCAAGCGTCACTTGGAAGAGGATATGGGTTTACCACCCACCGAGGCCCTGGAAAATGCGATCAAAATGCGCAAACAACTGTTTCAGGACATGCTGCCCGAAGAATATCCAGGCCTGGCCGACGATGATTAGAATAAACGGTTCAGAATGAACATGACCGAAGAAGGAACTCTCTGAAATGGCGACTTCTGATTGGACAAGAATACATCTAACGGACAGGAATGAATAGGACAGATGCAAATGGCGGTCTCTGATTGGACAAGAGTCTTTCTTGAATTGTAAACATACCCAACGCGGCTCCCCCAGCGTGGGTATGTTATGATGGAGGGGAAAATAAACTATATGAAAAAAAAAACTTGTTGTTGTTGTTGTTCCCTCATGTGTCATCCTTGTTGTTGTTGTTTTCTCTCTCTCTCCGGTCTATATCATGGCGTCAAAACGTCTAGCAGGACCCATACAAGGACCAGTTTTCGACACTAGGTGACCACATCCCGACGGAATGGCCAGTTTTCGACACCGGATGTGCCGCCATCTTGAACATACGTGCGCAACTCGCGGCCATCTTGTACCCACCTCCCACATCTCGCTCACACTGGCGGCCATCTTATACCCACCTCCCACATTTTTTTTGTTTTTTTTCTCATACAGTCAGACCAGCAACATGCAGATAGATGTTCATGAGATAGATTAACAGCATTTCTACCTCAAGATGTGGCGGCCATCTTGTACCCACCTCCCACATGTCACTCACACTGGCGGCCATCTTGTACCCACCTCCCACATGTCACTCACACTGGCGGCCATCTTGTACCCACCTCCCACATCTCACTCACACTCGCGGCCATCTTGTACCCACCTCCCACATCATGACACTCGCGGCCATCTTGTACCCACCTCCCACATCATTACAGTCAGACCAGCAACATGCAGATAGATGTTCATGAGATAGATTAACAGCATTTCTACCTCAAGATGTGGCGGCCATCTTGTACCCACCTCCCACATGTCACTCACTCACACTCGCGGCCATCTTGTACCCACCTCCCACACATGACACTGGCGGCCATCTTGTACCCACCTCCCACACATCACGCATGCGCACAAACACACTTATGACGTCACACAAGGTTCTGCGCATGCGCAGTGAGGCGCTATTACGCCAATTTACTCGCTATATACTACTACCCCCATCCCACCCCTTTAGCCTGGCAGAGTACATGTACATGTAACAAACTGCTACTTGTATATTCCATGTTTTATGTCCCATTGCGAAATGGCTACCATACTCCTTCAAGGTAAACATTTGTACTGTATGGTTCTCCTCTCCACAACAGTACATGTACGCTTGGCCAGCTTATAGCTTCCTATGGCTGTATTCTTTTGTGACGTCATCTCTGTGAATGACATCATGGTACTTACATTGCTGCTATGAAGGGCCGTTCACGCCGTTTAAACTTTTCAAACGTTTAGAAACTGTAAACGATTAAAAACATTAAACGCCTAAACTTGCACCAACCAATCAGATGTCATGAATTGGCATTTATAAGACGTTTCCTGTCAAAAAGTAAACGTTGTCTGTTGTAACACCCAATACTTTCGACGTTTTCGGCAGTAATATTCGAGACTTTTAAACGTTTCCGATTAAAAGGATAACGTTTTCGGTTGTGATCGTCCAATCAAATTTATTTTACTTCTTTCTTACTGTAGACATTTCCTGTCAAAAGCGAAGGTTTCCGGTAGTAATATTCAAAACTTTTAAACATTTCCGGTTTAAGAGAAAACTTTTCCGGTATGTTGTCTATTTCAAGCAATCGTCCTTAGAAATTAGAGTCTCTTTGGCGCCGGAACAATTCATTATTAGTATTTTGATGTTTCCCATTTGCACCAGTGAAAACGAATGTTCATTGTAGACCGTTGAGGTAGTACTGAGAACAGTTCTGATTTCAGTCATCTTGAGTTGACCTAACTTCAACAAAAACCTTTAACCAGGGTTGCCATAGCCATAGTAAATGTGAATACTCTGACGAATGTTGAAATCATCAAAAAATCATGTTTCTTGGAGCAGTCCTTATAGAACTTGAACATTGAGCTCTACATCTTTCCCAAATATCTCTGCACGTACAATTTCACATTTTGTATGTGACCAACATTTTGTATGTGACATTTCCCCTAACCATCACCCCTACCCCCACCCAGTGCGAGACAGGAATATTCATAACAAGAGTTTCTGCATTCTCTGAGTGGAATATGCAGAGGGGGATATTTCCGTCGGAGAAAAATACCACAATAATAAATTCGGAAACTGAGTTTTAGACGATTTTTTTTTCATTGAGTTTTCCCTCGACTAATTGAGGTTGTCGTATTTTTCGATAATGCGCGTGAAAAGAAATTGAGTTTTGTTCATATTTACTCGCCTATATCATTCGGTATCATTCAGGGTTTCATTTACGTCGGTTTTTCCATCGGTATTCGGTGGGAATATTCATTTGGAAATTCAATTCTGACGTAAAAAACCCCCCCCTGGAAGTTTATGCGCTTAAGAATGGATATATTCAATTTCTCAGCGATAAACTAAATTCCGATGAAGGCTATAACATTCGTTACAACAAACAACATCTTCTTGTGTTTTTGACGGACACGTGAGTCTGCCAACATTGCGGGTTTCTATTACGCAATATATTTATGATATTCTCTAAATCTGCTGAGAGCATTTAGTTTGTTTGCCACCATGTTTTTCATCGCAAGGACAACTGCGATGTTAAGGGCTTCTACAATGCATTCAAACCAGACTGATTCACGCTCTGGAAGCTTTGTGCATTTTTGAAAAAAAGTTCATTTTTTTAACAAGTAGACAAATTTTAGTGGTCAGACGCCCATTGATACACGGAGCAAATTATGAATGCTGAGACTCGTAAAGTCACGATGTTGTCAAGACAATAACTTGTAACCGATGCAGATTTAGTTTATATGTTCTTTTGGTAAAGAAAGTGTGAATCTCTCTAGGCCCTATTAAATATCGGCAAGTAATGGATAGATCGTGTATTCATTAACCATTCAACGTTTTGAGTTAGTGAAAAAAAAAAACAACGTTTTCTATTCACACACTTTAAAATGCGACAGGAGCAATTGGGACTGTCGATATCGGCCACATACAGAGTGCTCATGACGGCATGACCCGTTCTGAGCTTCGCCTGTGAATTAGTGGACAATTAATATTCGTTTCTTTCTAAATGGCCTATGATCCAACGTGGAGCAATTTTTAACTACCAATATCTTACATATTTGAAGTTACCAAACAAATTATTCAGTAGGATAATGGGACTATATTCAAATAGTGGGTTAATTTGGTACACGTTTACCAGTTATCCCTGATTAAAAATAGGCCTCCATGTTGTAGCATAGGGAGACACGATAATCGATAACCCAGAAATTTGCAAGTAAAGGTCAAAGTAGGTCACGCCTCAGTAGGTTCTCCGTCTGTGACTGATATCGCAAGTCCCGATTGAAGATGACAAATTGAAATCCAGAAAGCTTCGTCTATCATAGAGACGTCTGTACGGAGCCGTAAAAGTGACATGCAAAAATAAAAAAAAGTATCTCGGCCCCGATTTATTATCTCGGGATTCCGTGATATCTCGGGGCCCGACTTAATTATCTCGGGCCCCGACTTATTATCTCGGGATCCCGTGATATTATCTCGGGGGCCGACTTAATTATCTCGGGATCCCGTGATATTATCTCGGGGCCCGACTTAATTATCTCGGGCCCCGACTTATTATCTCGGGGTCCGAGATAATTGTCCAGTGGAATTGAAGGGTCATTCCGCCATTTTATCGACTGTTGTGTTACGTCGCTGAAGTTATTTTCCTTATTCCTTATTCCCGTTTCGATATTCTAAATCGCGCTACGTGAAAGTAATAACCTTCATGAAAATCGACATATTTCGACAACCATTATGTCTTTCATAACACGAATGGAACCATGATTTCCCCAATAATTTTTCCTCGCTATGAATATAATTGTGAGTAAAATACTTCAAAATGTGTGCCGTTAAGACCATTTCTATAGGGTAAGGGTCGTAATCCGTGTACACTCCACAATATGTTGCTAGCCACTTCTAGAGTGGTGTAGATATCTTCCAAATAAACGTATCCATCTTTGTGGTTCATTTTTAGGTGTAAGCGGCCGTCGATAGAAGGCCAAATGTCCAAATAATCAGAAACTCACAGTTATTGAATCGAAAACCTAAGTTTTCAAACAGAAAACTTAAGTTATCAAAGAGAAAACCATGGTTTTCGAATCGAAAACTTAAGTTTACGGTCGATAACCTAGGTTATCTATCACATAACCCCGAGTTTCTCTTTCCTTAACCTCGAGTGTCACTAGAAAATCTAAGTTATCGAATCGAGAACCTAGGTTTTCGAATTGATAACTTAAGTTTTGGCCTTCTATATCCGTCATACCCTGCGAGCCAGCGCTAAATGGATATCATCTCGTTTTGGTCAATTTACACCGACTGTATTTGTTGGTCCTATCCATCCAGAAATCTGTTTTGTGCCACTTTTAGAGTGGTCTAGATATCTTCCTAAAACACTTATCTATCCTTCTGACCGATTTTTAGGTGTTTAAAGGGGGGCCACCATGACCTCCGAGCCAGCGTTAAATGGATATCATCTCGATATGGTGAATACAGCGGCTGTATTTGTTGGTCCAATTCCTCCATAAATCTGTTTATGCCACTTTTATAGTGGTCTAGATATCTTCCTAGCAAATATATCTATAAATTCGTCCAAAAATCCGTTTGGTGCCACTTTAAGAAAAAGTGGTACAAAACAGATTTCTGGATGAATAGGACCAACAGATACAGTCGATGTAAATTGACCACATCGGGCATCGGTCCATTTAGCGCTGGCTCGGAGGGTATTCGTCCCCAATTTGAACACCTAAAATGGGTCAGGGAGATAGATAAATTTATTAGGAAGATATATAGAAGAAAAAGTGGCACAAAATGGATTTCTGGATGAATAAGACCAACAAATACAGTCGGTGTAAATTGACCATATCGAGATAATATTCATTTAGCGCTGGCTCGAAGGGTATGGCGGTCCCGTTTTAAACACCTAAGAATGGGTCAAAAAGATAAATTTATTAGGAAGATATCTAGACCACTCTTAGAGTGGCTAGCAAAATATTATGGAATGTACACGGATTTTACTACGACCCTTTAGAAATGATCTTAACGGCACACATTTTGAAGTATTCTACTCACAATTATATTCATAGCGAGGAAAAATTATTGGGGAAAACATGGTTCCATTCGAGTTATGAAAGACATAATGGTTGTCGAAATATATCGATTTTCATGAAGGTTACTACTTTCACAGAGCTCGACTTAGAATATCGAAACGGGAATAAGGAATAAGGAAATAACTTCAGCGACGTAACAGAACAGTCGATAAAATGGTGGAATGACCCTTCAATTTCATTGGTCAGTTATCTCGGATCCCGAGATAAATAAATCGGGGCCCGAGATAATTATCTCGGGATCCCGAGATAATAAGTCGGGGCCCGAGATAATTATTTCGGGATCCCGAGAAAATAAGTCGGGGCCCGAGATAATTATTTCGGGATCCCGAGAAAATAAGTCGGGGCCCGAGATAATTAAGTCGGACCCCGAGATAATATCACGGGATTCTGAGATAATTAAGTCGGGCCCCGAGATAATATCACGGGATCTCGAGATAGTAAGTCGGGATCCGAGATAAATATTTTTTTGCATGTCACTTTTACGGCTCCGTACGTCTGGACGTCTGCTGTGAAGAAAACCTGGTGGAGCAGGGATGCATGTTCCTGAGCATATCGGTGAGTTGATTAGTGAATTGTCGTTAATACTCACCTTCGGAGCACGTATCTCCTTTGTACAAGGCCGTACATGAACAGGTGCACGGCGTGCTCACAATCAGACTACCTCCGTTTTGACAAGTCAGACCATCGCACAACACTGCAACGAAACTCATTATAGTGAGTAAACTTAAATCTTATGATAGAAAGAACATCTAACACTGGCATTATGATAAACTCATATTGCAGACTGGCCAGTCCTGAAACTGTTCTCAACACAGACGCAATGCGTCTGCCAGTCTAAAGCCTGCCTTTTGACGTGGTTTAACTTAAGAATCAACAAATCTCAACTGGAGACCAACTAAGGACCGAAGAATGTATGTTATATAAAGTATGGGATATATTTAAGTAATGAAAACTATCAATATGAATGGTATATATGTAATGGCCAAATAATAATAAAAAAAATCGCACACCGTTTTATAACTTGTCAAGCGATTGGCAGACCTATCCGTTTTGGGTCGCACGAGTTTTCCAATAAGATTGATAAATTACATTCATCTGTTCAAATTCTGAACGCGCGAATTTTGTTCTGAATGTTTCGCTTCAACGGCAACCGTGACGTCATTAAGAGATGCAATCAATGAGGAACGTTATAAGATACCATGATTTTCCTATTTTTCAAATAAATAATTAAATGATAAATAATTTCCTGGAATGATTCGGTTATGGAATGGTTGTAAAGTGGAATTTCATTCAAGGCATTATGAAGACACTGGACAATCAATGTACGATATATTTAAGGGCAAATGGTTAGTGGAACGCCTACTTGAACCTTGATTGGGTATGTGATCGATGGGTAAGCCCTAAGTTACCGATTGCTTAACACACGGGCGAAAATTGACGAATCTCATCCAAATGACCCCATAATATTATATCCCTTGAACGAATGCTGGGTAATCTTGTGAAAGATTATATATTTATATATACCTGGACATACTCCACACATGATGGGACAATCGTCCGGCACATTACTAAATTCAGTGCAGTAACTAACGGGCCATGAAGTTCCGCACTTTGCCGGGTCAGGCTGAGGCGCCTCCTCACAGTTGACTGGAAACAAATGTGTATATACATGTATTTAGGTATCGTTATTATAAGTGAGCAAGTTCGACGCCAGTGTATACTAAACTGTGCCCATGCTTTGATGACATGGATACAGTTTCCAGGTTGTATCAAGCGGGAGTTGAGACATTTATCGCCTGTGGCTACGCGTCATTGATGCGAGGGAACACGTGTATGGCGGTATAGGGGAACGGGTTCCACGGCAGAATCTGTAGAACCAATGCCCATTATACCACGATGGAGTGCCCAAGTCAAAGCAAACTAGCAGTACATGTTTACGGCTATATATGAAGAACTATTGACGTTTAAGCCTTATCGCTCTGTTGGTTGAAGAACTATCGACTCTTCAGCCTGTATTGCTCTGTTGGTTGAAGAACTATTGACGCTTCAGCCTGTATTGATCTGTTCGTTGAAGAACTATTGACGCTTCAGCCTGTACCGCTCCATTGGATGAAAACTATTGCCGCTTCAGCCTGTATCGCTCTGTTGGTTGAAGAACTATCGACTCTTCAGCCTGTATTGCTCTGTTGGTTGAAGAACTATTGACGCTTCAGCCTGTACCGCTCCATTGGATGAAAAACTATTGACGCTTCAGCCTGTATTGCTATCTTGGTTGAAGAACTATTGACGCTTCAGCCTGTATTGCTCTATTCGTTTAAGAACTATAGACGCTTCAGCCTGTATCGCTCCGTTGGATGAAAAACTATTGACGATTCAACCTGTATTGGTCTGTTCGTTGAAGAACTATTGACGCTTCAGCCTGTACCGCTCCATTGGATGAAAAACTATTGCCGCTTCAGCCTGTATCGCTCTGTTGGTTGAAGAACTATCGACTCTTCAGCCTGTATTGCTCTGTTGGTTGAAGAACTATTGACGCTTCAGCCTGTACCGCTCCGTTGGATGAAAAACTATCGACTGTTCAGCCTGTATTGCTCTGTTGGTTGAAGAACTATTGACGCTTCAGCCTGTATTGCTCTATTCGTTGAAGAACTATAGACGCTTCAGCCTGTATCGCTCCGTTGGATGAAAACTATTGACGATTCAACCTGTATTGTTGATGTTTCATAGGTTTTACAATCAATGTTTCTAATAGCTCTAATTAGGTTAATAGTTTCTAATAGGTCTTTGTTTAGAAAACATACTCTAGATATGTCGGGAGAAGAACACCATCTCAGTTTTAGATATTTTGTTCTCGATCCGAAATTATTAGAGTGAGCTAGAAGATGTCGTTTTACTCGTATTTACTTCGGAAAAAATACCGGAAGCCTAATTTATACGTTTCCATGGCGAAATTAAGAAAACTGAGGCCTATCAATGTTGTGGAGTTTGCAGTCTAAAATAAGTATACCAAATTTGAAACAACCTAGCACTTATTAGCGACTTGAAAAAAAGATAATTCATGACATTGCTTCAATTAAATTTGAATAACCAAAACAAACAAGCATTATGATATTGTATTGTCCAATTTCATACCTTAACCGTAAACCGAAGAATATCCAAGTCGTTTTCTGGAATATAATGTATATCAGTCGTCCTTTGATTTTGAGTATAAAGGTACACGATGTTCTTTTACGGGCCTTAGCCCCGCCTTCAGCGGAATTCGACCCATGCTTATAAGCATATAGTGCCAGAGATCCAGAAAACTACGGTCATATTTTACCATCCTTGTGTCATATTAATCACAAACTTCAACTTGCAGTCGAGGCGCTTGATGGAATTCGTTGACGAATTTTTTGCGATAATTCGATGTTCATTGAAATTGCCACCCTTTTCACGGGCTCTAGCAATGCCACCAGACGACACTGTATAAATGTTCACTTTTCAAGTTAAATGATACACTAACGTTCCGTCATTTACCTTGATCTAATGAATGGGGTAAACCGGTTAGGGCGATCCCGCTGTCTAAAATGGAGGTAAAAAAGGTCGCTTTTGCTCAATAACTTTTGATTCCTTCTTAACCAATGCATCAAAATTTCAGGCGCATTGATTTATCTATTGTTCCATGTAATAAAATTAATTTGCCATGTGAAGAACCAGCCAATGTTGTTTAAACAGCGCAAAGGCATCTTAGCTTGCTAAGGGCATTTCACGTTTCACTTAACATAGCCTTAGCTCAATGTCTTCATTCTCCGTGTATTTCGCCCGATGTCAGCTTCCCCAAGCATCAAGTCGCATGTCCGCTCCATTTAAACGAGCCAATGAAATTGTCCGTATTCAAATACCTTGACCTGGAAATCTCAGACAGGAGACGTGTCAATTTCATTTAAGCGCTCGACATGCTCGAGGCGCAAGACTGTGGGAGACCAAACCGAAGTTGTGCGAATTAGCTATTTTATTTCTCACTCTAATGGAGCATGCTTCTTTGTTTTCCTTAAGAAAAATCATATTACAAGCGGCCTAACATATTTGTAAAAAATAAAATTGGCGACAGTTCAAAGGAAAATGACATGCTTTTTATTTTGTGATGGGGGCACTCGGAGGCCCACCAAGGGATCGTTTCAATCGATCGCTTTCTGGAGGTGTGTCTTCGTTTTATGAATGTGATTGCGCCGATGTCGGAACTAACGGGACCAATCGGATGTGACCATTTGGGAAACGCCCTATTACACTCAGATATCACCCGTTACCGCATGGCTACCAGCAGAAGTTTCTACGTATGGTCGTGCCATGCGTTCGGATGATGCGCAAAGGATGTTTAGCCTATTATTATACAAATTAGATAGATGACAATTTATTTGTTTACTACCATTTAAATGCAACTAACGCTAATCGTTAGTTCACATTATCCGAATTTGAGAAATTTATGTGTGGCTTGTCTGGTGTAAGGGAGATAACAGTTCCACAATTATTCTCAGTTATCTACCCTTGCCTGGTTTGCATGCATTGCTGGTATACTGGAGTTCTGCCCCCCGAAGTAATTATCACGTGCGCGAGCCAGTTGCTCTCGTGTTTCCAGCTGTGAGCAGCTATCCAAAACTCAGTCATAGTTTGGTTAGCATAACAGCAATTTGCATTCATTCATAATCCGCCCACCCTCCCGTTTCAATATTGTGAACTCCGAGTTGCATGTAATTTGAATTGGTCGAGGATAGTTCCCATGCACCCCAGAGAATCTGGTACCAGTTTTCGGGAAATTAGTTATGTGCCACTAATTCACTGGCAGCGTTGTTGGTTATATTTGCAGTTATATCACAGTGCGGTTTGCATGACATACCCGTAGGTTTCATTGTACACCCCATGCATTGTGCATAATTATCCTCATCTCCGAATCAGATGCTTCTTCTGTCAAATTATAACCCGCCACAACAGCAATGAGGTTATCGCGCGCCAAATGCACTTTCTTGTTTCATAGAAAGTGTGACTTGATGAGGAAACGAATGAGCCTCTATGTATTATACCGTTTATGACTCACATGTTAGTGTGCGGTGAAGCAATGTTGCTTCAAACGGAATTATTAAATATTGAAGAATTTATCGTCACGGCTTGGAATGCAGATTGTATATATTTATGGGTATGCGGTATTTTCATGGGGCAAATATTGGATTTATACTATAGGCTAATTTGCATATGCTAATTGTACTTTCCTTTGTAGCCATTGGGAAGGGTTCTGATCCGCTAGGTTGCCCAGGGGATTGGGGGATATATATATCTCATGTCAAGCTTCTATGTAGCCATGGGAGTTTGTTGGTTGGACAGAGATATTTCCCATGTGGGTATACTTCGTGTTCATGTATTTAGCATGATTTGTTTAGCCTTGGTTTGCTTTGTCCTTATATGTTGCCATTTGAGGGCCAAGTGTAATTTGCTTTCATGAAAATCTTTCCCAGAACTGAATAAAAGTCGTGGCCTAATTATCTCCACACAAATATGTGTTCAGTTGGTTCATGTAGTTAACATTTCATAAGTTATGTGAATGACGAAATATTTTGATAATGCGGATAGATATGTCGGTATGCGCCTCAAGAGCATTTTGTTGAATTCATTATATGAACTGACTTATTGGACGAAAACGACCCTTTTTACCTCCATTTTAGAGAGCGGAATTCCCCTAACCTGGTAAATTGTTCAAACCGTAAACGCACATTCAAGATATGAGCTTCCCAACACCGTGCAGTGAGGATTTTCTTTGATGCCTGCGGGATTTCCAAATATGACAAGTAGTGGTTGTATCGATTTTCAAACGCGGGAAATGCTCATTTCCTTCGAATAGCCAATCAAATCTGAATTTTAAAGAGGCCATACATTTGCACTTCTCCTAATATGGACCACGGAATAATTATAGAGCTATGACATCACCAAACCGTATTCTGATCAGAAAATGTGTTATGTTCAGCCAAGGCAACACGTAGTGTTCGATTTGGGTATGCGAAGATGCACTGTAAATTTCACATGTAGGACCTTATTGCCGTCTATTTGGTCGTAATGTCGGCGCCAGAGATTCAATCAATTTATTGGTCTTATTATAGTATACCATTTGAATTTTGGTTTCCTTCAAATCCAGTGAAGAGTACATGATATTCTTGGCATCGCATATATAGTCATTATTCAAAGTAAGGGCTAGGTTGATGACCAGAAACGGAATTTGTTGTCCGTTTTGGTACATGGGTGTAAGTGTCACATGCAAACAACTTCGTGAAAGATGGAATTACAGATGGAATCACAACTTTGTGTTTGACGAAGCTCAGCCAGTTGGTGACTATTGTAGGCTTTACTTTTTCTCGTTTTGACAACTCGCCCTTGCACAAACTTGTGAATGAGGAAAGGGTTTCTATATCAAATCACAAATCTTCAGTTTATTACTGCATATATGACTCACCGGTATCTCAGCATACTTACGTGTCTCGCACGAAGTTCCAGTATATGGATAAGAACAGCTGCACGTACAGGCATTGACATCCAGGGTACCATCATGCTGGCACGTCAGACCATTACACGGGTCTGTATATCAGGGAAGTGGAAAATAGAAAAAAAAAACGATTTTGGGATAACTGAACAAAATAATATGTTTATAGGAGTCACTTAACAAAGCCATGTATTAAGAGGCGGAAAGCGATGACAGGTGATAGCGACCCCTTTTTTATGTTGCACTTTCATCGGTATGAAAATCAGGAATCTGTTAATCATGTACACTTGGTGACAACCTGCCTCAATCAAATAGGCCTATCCGTACTGACAACCTGCCTCAATCACGTACCAGTACTGACAACCTGCCTCAATCATGTACCCGTACTGACAACCTACCTCAATCATGTATACCCGTACTGACAACCTGCCTCAATCATGTACCCGTACTGACAACTTGCCTCAATCATGTACCCGTACTGACAACCTGCCTCAATCATGTACCCGTACTGACAACCTGACTCAAGCGAAAAGGCGAAGTACGGTTATATACTATGAGACCAATCGCAATTGAACAAAATGTTAATTGGTATGTACAGGGAATTTCGGAAAGGAGGTGTTCGCTTTAGATGGATATTTTTCCCTTCAGAGTCGCTCTCTGCTGCTCTATTGTCTTGCTCCGAGCCGGCCGGTAAATTGTGATGTAATGCTCAGGTATTCCCCAACTCTTTGTCAGACAGGCGAGGCCAGTCAAATGGGAAATTCTGGTTCATATTCTCATACGGTTGGCACATACTGGCACATACATAATCAATTGGGAAAGCGAGCGTCACCACTTGTTAAGGGTCATTTTCTTAATAAAGGCCTTGATATAAGACAAGTTTAACCTTATAACTTTTCAATTCATAGTTACAACTTTCCGCTGCCCTAAGACGAAATTATATATGTGTAACAATTAATTTTTTGCTCTGCTGGATCGTCAGAATATTCAAATATGACTGTGTGTGGAGTTGTTTGTGTGCAATTCTATTGACGAATTATAATAAAATAAGGGATTATGTGCGTTAGGGGTTCGCTGTCTTTATTTCACTTTAAAGTCCAAAATGATGAAGGTGGGAGAAAAAGGAAAAAATGAAGAATTTTTTTTTCGGGGATTTGGGGATTCGAACCAAAATATTGGTTTTCTTTTAATCTGTAGTCCGACACTTTAACCATTCGGCTAAGCAGCTGTTACAATTTTCAAAGTGAGGAATCATGTGCCGAATGGCGGTGAACTACAACCTTTCAGAGCATTACAAGCGTTTTCGCATATTTCAATATCATGAAAATATGACACCTTTAACCAAAACGATTCTTCAGTATGATTTTGGATCAAACCCACCGCATTTCGATATGTAAGACTCGTTTTGGTTAAAGGTGTCATATTTTATATATGAAGGGAATTCCCTTCAAGAATATCGCCAAAAATTGCAAAAACAAACAAATGCTTATTTTCTAATACTCGTAATATTTTTTGGACAAATCTCTTCTAGGTGAAAATTGGGAATATGAAAATTCAGTATTTTCTCTCTCAAGCTAATAACTTTTAAAGTAAACGAAAGGAAATTATATTTTCCGTTTATAAACACAACACACTAAGGAAAAAAATACGGTAAAACCGAACACCTCCTTTCATATGACAAAATAATATATTTGCGAGGTATACACTGTAACGAATCGCTAAGCGCAAATACACTCATAGAAAAGGGTTTTCGCAGGGTTTCATTGCACAAACATTGGTGCCACATGCAGAAAGAATGCGTAGGAAAGATTTCTTTGGGGTCTATCTGTCCTATATATATGGTACATATATAAGTACTCTGTCATATCGTAAACTTTTCTATCGAGAACGTTTTACGCTCTGACACTGTGAACAACGAAGATATACTGCGCAAGTCATAGCAGATTTATTGAGCCCGCCCTATTGGCGCGGAGGGCGATCTCACCGCACAATGGTGTGAAGGATGAGAAATGGAACTGTTACACAGGCTGTAGAAGCCTTTTACACCCCGACTTAAAAGAACTCTATAGAAGCGCTTTATGGAGGAAAGGCGACGAGGAAATCCTGCAATGTCAGAAAGATTGGGTCAAATTTTGACCAGTTACTTTTTGGTATAGACGTGACAGACCCAAAGATTTTGGGTCAAATTTCATTTTGACACAAACATTTTGTGCCCATAAGTCAGCTTTACTCGAGGCAAAGCAAGTTCACCCATTCAGTCAATTACCGTGATTACCCGGGTTTGTACTTACGGTTCAAACACTTTGTTCCGGACCAAGGCGATTTGCAGGTACAGGTACAAGCGTCGATATCCAGAGCTCCGCCATTGAAACAGAAATTATCACCACAGTCTGCGAAAAAAATCGACAAGTTATGAGAAAGCGGAACTTGAAAATCCAGAGATTATAATGAAGTAAATACCGAAATACCTGATGAAAAGCTATTCACTGGCACCGAAACAGAATTAATTAATACGAATTTCACTGAAAGGTTTTAAGCATGTTCGGGAAGACCGATGTGAAAAAAACGAGGTAGACGACTCGTCCACGGAATATCGATGTGAATAAATGTGGTAGACGCTTTGTCCAGGGAATACCGATGAGAAAGATGGAGTGGACGCCTATCTCAGGGAAGGTCTAAGTAAATAAATGTGGTAAACGCATTTCCAAGAAAGATCGATGTCAATAAATGGGGTAGACACCATGCTGGGGTGTCGACTGTGTTTCCCGACTTGCCCGCGGATAGACGAAGTTAATACATCTGGTAGATGCCTTGTCTGGGGAAGATCGAAGTGAATAAATGTGGTAGACACTTTTCCAGGGAACATCGATGTAAATAAATGTAGCAGACGCCTTGTTGGGATGTCGACGTGAATAATTGTGTTAGACGCATCGTCTGGGAAAGGACGAAGTTAATAAATCTGGGAAACGCCTCGTCCAGGGAAGATCGAAGTGAATAAATGCGTTAGACGCCTTGTCTGGGACGTTCGAAATGAATAAATGTGGTAGAGAATTAATCCAATTAAGATCAGAGCGAATTATTGCGCTAGAACCTGTTCTCGGAGGATCGAATTGAATAAATTCGGTAGATGTCTGGATAGGATAGGAGTGAATAAAAGCGGTAGATGCCTTGTCTGAGGAGGGTCGGAGTGACTAAATGTGGTAGGTGCCTTGTCTGGGGATCAGAGAGAATAACTGTGGAAGACACTTTGTCTTGGGAGGATCGGGGTGAATAAATGCGTTAGTTGCCCTGTAGGGGAATAAATGTGATAGATGACTTATCCAGGTCACATCAATGTGATCAAATGCGGTAGATGCATTGTCTGGGGAAGATCGGAGTGAATACATGCGGTAGACGATTTGTTTAGGGAGGATCTGAGTGAATGCATGTGGTAGACTCCTTGTCTGGTGAGGATTAGATTGAGAAAATGCGTTATACGCATTGTCGGGGAAGATGAAAATGAATGTACTGGATGACTTTTCCAGTGGAGATGAATGTGAAAAAAGTGCGATGGGGGCCTTGCCTGGTAACCATAATTCTCTCTCTCTCTCTTGTCTAGGAAGGATCGCAGTGAATAAATGCGGTAAACCTCTTTTCTGGGAAAGATCGGAGTGAATAAATGCGGTGTACGCTTCGCCTGGGTAGGACCAGAGTGAATCAATCTGGTCTTGTCTGGGGAGGATCGGAGCGATAATTGGTATACAGCTTGTCCAGGGAAGATCGGAATGAATATATGAGGTATTGATGCCTTGTCTAGAGAGGATCGAAGTGAATAAATGTGATAGATGCTTTGGCTGGAGAGGATCGGAATGAATAAATTGATCCGTGATCATTTTAGCTTGGTTACTTTGGGTGTAATAGGCCTTATATGAACAAATAACATTTCCAGTAAAACTTACCACAAAGGTTTTCGCTGCAACTATTTGTACAGTCGCTACAAGTCGTTCCGTTTTTATAAGGTATCTGTACATTTCCTTGTCTGGAAATTCATAGAATGCAATTTGTGAGATTTCAAAAATTAGATTTATAAATATGTACATATATAGCTGGGGAAATATTAAACTGAAAAGCTTGTGAAATGAACCAATAATTGACCTCTGTCGAATATCGTCTGAGATGTAATAGTTGTATCAGCTCATAATCTTTTCTAATCAATTGTTGCAATATAATTTTATTTGGAGGAGCCTTATGCGGTTTTATTAGTTCATCGTTAGTCGGAAGCAGACTGGAGAGATACTTAACACTGACAACGATTACCGATTATTGTTGTTGTCTTCATCCTGCTATACTGCGAGTACTGTTGAATGGCCGGCTTCACACGAATATAAACCAAGCTCCTCGTTTTCCTCGCTGCCTTTCCGCGCTGCTATCAGCGCCTTTTTGTACAAAACCACGACAAATATCGATCCTTGCAATATGACTCTTGTGAGTTGATCTATTTCGTCTTTAATACGATTATTATGATGGAAAATAATTGGGCTTGTTTTCTGAGCCTTGAACACGTTGGGTAACACAGCCGTGGTCAAATATAGTTCGCGTAACATTGGCCGAGATGTGATAGGGAGAAAGGAAGAATTTTCGACTGGCACACTCGCGACTGCTCGGCCTATTCCGTCGAAGTCATACTACTGCGCGCGCATTAATGGTGTAAGGATTTTACACCGCTCCGTTGTTAACCGTGATCCGCCGCACGTGAGGCACACCACATGCTATAGGATGTGTTTCCGCTCACATAGTCCTCGTTGTATTTCTGCCTTATCAGGAGCTAATTATATATCTAAATGAAATGGATATTCCCTTGATTCTACCCCCGAAGGATCTCTGCTAATTTGAAGTGTTTCTCCTGGTTTCTAGGCTGAAGCTGATCACCATGGTAACGGAAGTCATACAGCTGACATGCGCTGATCGGAGTTTCGACGTGATATGCGCATCCAACATGGATGCCAATATGGATTCCTAGCAGTGCTGGACGAGGTACTAATGTCCTACATTATCCGAGGCCGTGTCGAGTGCGAAACGATTTACTCTCGGGAAATCTTAACATGAATTTCCTATTAATTGTCAAAAAAGCTTCGTCATTCACGCGGATCCATAAATTGTATATCCTGTAAATCACCACCACGATGTATAATTTCGATCAATTATTTCTACAACCCAATATCAATGGAAATTCTCTCTTATTAGAGTGAAATAACCCGCTCTTACTATAGCGAATTCAAACTCTACGTGTGCTATAATTCTGGTGACGTCACCACATCTAGAAGACATTATGACATTCATGTCCTCCGAGAAATCTGCCACCGGAGAAACCCGAAAAGTTGCGAATGCCCTGTAGACACTGTTAATGTCCAAACGCCCGTTAATGTCCAAATTGGACATTAACACGCAGCGAGTGCGTGTTAATGTCCTAAGTTTGGACATTAACCGCCTCTTATTGTCCTAGGGCAATTTGGACATTAGCGGTCGACCTGCAACTGATTTTTTTTCAATATGTACAAGTTGCGTCTTAATGTCCTAACAGGCCATAGTCCGTAGTTCGTTTTTTTACTAATTCAATATCTTGTGGTCATATCGATTCCTCGCAGTGTAAGATGGATATATGGACATGGGCTGTAGTCTCACAAAGCGATTTCGCCCTGTCTTGGTGTTTTTTAAATGTTTTATTGTGTTCATTAACAGTCCATACTCCGTAGTCCGTAGTTCGTTTTTTCACTAATATCTAATTACAAACTTACCAAATGGAACGCTGCATACGTACTTTCAGTTTCTTCAAAACGACGCGCGATCAACACATTTCTTGTAGGCGCGCGCTAAATGGTCTCAATGAAATTTTGGAACAGAGGCGGGACTGTTTTAGGACAATAACGGTCGAAGTGATACATATCGACCGCTAATGTCCAAAGTTTGGACGATAACATTCATGCTGGCGTCTTATTGTCCTACGTGGGACAACGAGTGCGTGTTAATGTCCAATTTGGACATTAACGGGCGTTTGGACATTAACAGTGTCTACAATGCCCCTTGGGCAGCGTTGAAAGGCGACGAGGAACGAGTGTCCAATCGGCGATTTGAGGAGCTTGATATCAGGTAGGTAAAATGAGCTTGTGCAGTTAGGAGACTGAAAATTGACTAAACACGATCAAAACAGTTTGCTATATTTTTTCCTGAATATGACGTCACTTCCGGTAATTATTGTACATCAGCGACAATCAACATGGGCTTTATATACGAAGTACGAATATTTTTTATTTTTTCCCCAAACTCATTACGTCGTCTTCTAAATGCTTAATCATAATGAACCGTGATTATACGTCTATTAAGCACTAGAAAGATTCACAGACCGGGATGGTCCTGTGTGGCGGATGAATACCGACAAGAGACGTGAATTATGAGGAAATAACCCGTTCCAATAGATCTGCATACAGCTCAAAACAGTACGATACACTGTAAGTGATAACAAGCCCCCCTCCTATTTAGGTCATTTAGCGTCAATCGTATACATACCCTGTCAAATAGTTGCAGAAGTAGAATTTCTCGTATCCCGTCGAGCACCCTGCGTATCCACATCCAACCAAGACTACAGTATCCTTGACAACCTGAAATTGTTATATTGTCATATATTTGGTCAGTTATTAATTAAGATATCATCAAATCTCATTATTGTTATATGATGTTATATCGGAATCAAATTAAATCTTTCATTCTGGTTATATGTTAAATGCTATTCACCGGTTAGTAACATCCTAGGATAAAACGGTACGCCTCCATATGTTTGAATTCATCTGTCTATCAGCATAATTGTACGCTTATTAAATCAGCTTCGATCCTGGGTCCTTCACTCGTCTTTTTCTCCAGTTGGTTCCGACCGGCGCACTTGTGCGTCTTGGTGGATTGACGCGCTTTATACATACTATTGAATTATTGTGCTAAATTGCTCGATTGGCTAGTCTGATTTCTCATACAAACGCGGATAGATTGTCAACTATTATATCATACTGCAGAAGAAAAAAACAAAACAATGTTGTACTCTACAGCTATCAATAAAATAGCAGTCGGAGAAATGTTCCTTGTTTTTTTGTATTTTTGTTTTCGTTCCGCCTGATTGGCGCCAACAACTCGGCGATCAGGCTGTACGTGGCTTAGCTACAACCATCCTCGCGAGCCAGTGTATCAATCGATATGTTACGATCGATACACTGGCTTTGTTAGTTAGCCATAGCAGTTCTGGACATAAATAGCGCGAGGGGTCGAACCAATCAGTACGCGCGCTAAAGCAGCTCATCAGGCCAATCCGCAGCGAGGTTTGAGTTTTGACTGGTTTGAATTTCATCGCCGGTCAGACTACCTTTGAAGTTGGAGGTGAAATCGACATCGGGTGTCAAAGCGAAAACCGCAGGCTTCAGACACCGACACGCTCATTCAAAACAACTGCGGGGAATGAAATGTACGAGATTGTGTAATAGACACGACTACTCAGAACTCATCCGAATCACCAAAAAGGTCCAGGTAAACCCTCTGCGAGGATTTAGGGATTACCTGTACTTGTGCAGATGAGCTACAACGACCGAACCTCGCCAAGGAAAAGAAAGGTCACTACACTCATGCATAAAGAAGCATCGTCGACGATACTATGAGTAAGTGAGAACAACAAAGTGAGAATGAGGAGGCTTAAAAGAAGGAAAATACATGATAGGTGATAATTCTGCAATTAAGAGAAAAGAAGGGTATATAGTTGTGTTGGTCAGTATGAAGAGGTTATAGATATTGTTTGATCAGTATGTGGGGATTACACAATGTTTGTGTAATCCTGATTAATGGGATCATGTGTAGGGCAGTTTGGGGGAAACGGGTTGCACGGCTTGCTTGCACGACCAGTGACCATCGCAGTGCGATGCAGTGTCCAAGTACATCCGAGTCGCATAATAAAGCTTCGAACTGAAATAAAATCTTCCTTCACACACAACATTGTAAACATTCGATCCATGCTAGGTTTGTTACGGATGGGACATAGGTGATTTTTTTACCTCCGTCGATCAGACGGAGGTCTAGGAATGCAACGTGAAAATAATTGTCGTATGGGGGACCCACGATTCATGTGATTTCCAATAGGGATTGTCATGGTTCCCGACGAAATTTTGAGGCACTTTTGTTGGATACAATTGAAATAATGGGGTTCCCCATTGCAATGCATTGCAGTGGGCCTTGCTTCTGTAGTCGGGTTCCACCTCCCATCCACCGGGAGATTTAACATGGCGGCCCTCCAGCTTGAAGAGATTGACAATGCGATTTTTTGCCGTTTTTCGGGTAAGTTTATTGTCGCCATTTGATGCCATTACAACTCAATGATTCATAGTACACCACCCGTCATTTCTATATATCGTAAAGTATTTGTCGGCTGATGACTTATGTCGAAGCCAACCAAATAGTCTAAGTTGTTGTTGTTGCATATCAAACTGACTGACTGACTGGAAGACAGCAGCACAATCGACGATGCCCTGATTTCACTGATATTTGTTTTCTTTCAGTTGATGATATCCACCAGCCTGGTTGTTTAAAAACAGTTATTCTAAATTTTGCTGATAAATTATATTTCCGGGGGGGGGGGGGGGCTATTTATCTTGGCATTTGGCATTTGGCAGTTGTCTCTACTTTTCATTTATCCTAACAGTTTAGTGACATCCACATGCTGTGACACTTGTTGATGAAGAATAATTTGCTTGTTAAAACCTGATAATATTCTGAAAACTTATTCTGAATTGTAGCTGAAACAAAGGAGTGTCTACATTCCACATGTAGGCCTACATTATTGAGATTTTTGACTGATAGCATGGATGGAACCTTTCCCAATTTTTTTTTTTTTTTTAGTTTTAAGCCCTGGACATACCACTGGGCATTTATTTGCCATACGATCACATTTCACATGCTTTGTTCAGCCCCGTGATCTGGAACCAAACAGACAGTATCACTAGATGAAATAAGGAGATCATGATATACATTTCAGGTTTTACCGATGCCAAATGACTTGAACAGAAGACAATTAGACAAAAAGAAAATCAATAAATATATCAATAAATAATAAATTACATAGAAAATGTTCTTGTCTTTGCAAGGGGGACATCAGACACACTGACAACACAGACCATTCATTCAAATTTCGCCTTCCATTGGGGAGGCAGAAATATTCCTCAAACACAGTATACATATTCTCTTTTGTGATTTAATTTTCGTTTGTCAAAATATTGCTCCATAGAGAAGTTACTGATATAAACAATCCTGTTCTAGATTATGATATACTGGATTATTATCATGCTCATGCCACTAACATGAACTCCAGTCCAACCAGTGGTCAAGATCCATCATCGTTCTTCAGAATTCGTATTATTGATCACTCATAGATTGGATTAAGTTCTCATAGTACTCAGTTCTCATTTCATACTTTTGCAAATTCTTGTAACATGGTCAGGTTCCAGTTCTATTAAGCACACGTATGAAATGTGCGAACTGGTATGATGGATTTCATCTTGTTGTGTATGACGAAATAATGAAATATAATGAAGGCCATAAACATTTTCAATGAAGTGAGTTTTGATATTAAATATGTATACAATTGATTCCAACTTGCAGTTCATGGATTCAGCACTTCTGATATCAGATGCAACAGGACTGTTACACAATGGATGTACTGGATGAAATGGAAAAACCAAAACAGACTATTGATTGGTTCAGCTGTGTCAGAAAGGTGTGGAATGACAGAGGTGGTGAAAATCAGAGTCAGTGATTGGCCACAACTCCCCCCCCCCCCTCACACCACATTGGATATCAGCTGATTCCTCAGGAAATAAACATTACGCATGTAATGACCACCGGCAGAGTGATACATGTGTCAATCGGTCAGAGATTTTCAAGGATGCCCAGTTCTAACTTAAAACAACCATGCCGGACTTCATTCCTTCTCTCAGAATAATTGGATCTAACTTTTACAAAACCTGCAGCACCCAATTTATCGGTGCTATGGCAAAAATATCATGTAGAATGGGATTGTGTGGATAATATCAGATTCATGAAAGTCCTGCAGCATGCTTCACAAATATCATCAAAGGTCATAACACTTTCTGGTCTGCACCAGTGTGGATCTATAATTGTTTTTTTTGTTTTTTTTCTACTAAATCATCTCCCTTGACCAGGTGAGGACTTGAATGTGTCTGAAATGATTTAGCTTCTAGAAACAAAGACTTTATTTCCTGAGTAGAGGTAAAAACCGAACATATTTTTATTATTTTATTCAAATTTCAATTCCACTTCTGGTATATGTACATGTATAAAATACATACAGAATGAATGTGGAGGCGCTTGGTGGTGTAGCATACAGAATAACATAAAGAACAGGTATATGTATCTCATTACATTCTTAACCAAAGATCAATACCTGGGTGATATTACAACAATACCATGGTGTTATATATTGTTATGATTGGCTTAACTTTAGCTGCTGAAGATATTTCTAATTTGAGGGTAATGGGCAATCATACTAAATTCATTTTCATAACTTCATTTATTTTCACAATAAGCAACATAATCGAGATTAGCAGGTGAAGTTTTACAACATACATGTAATATAATACGCATCATGGGTCTCCTTCAGTTTAGTGTAGACATATATACCCTTGAATTACAAGCGTCTAGTCCGTCATTCATAATCCAGCCGTCGTCCATTAGAGAATATCCGCGTCCATAATCCAAAGACCTATTCCATATTCCATATAACAGTATTAGCACCAAATTCAAAAAGACAATCATTGCATACATAAACATAGGCTTGTTTCCTGCAAGAGAGAAGCGGTCAACAGTTTCCAATGATGCCGGCAAGACATCATGATGTTCCAAAAATATCAAATCCGTATCGCTGATCAGTATTCTTAATCCATAATATTCGTTGTAAAGTCGTCATCTAAAGAATGATGTATCTCAGTCACGCTTTTGATTGTGACTGTTCATATGAGTACCATGAGGATCTTGAAGTACATAGGTTCATACGGCCCCTAGCCCCGGGTTAAGCGGAATTAGACACAAGTTACGAAACGTAGCGCCATAGATCTTGCACGCTACGGTCGTATTTTGCTATCAGCATGCGATATGTATCGCCAAATTTGAGAAACTTTGAGTGGAGGCGCTTGGCGGAATAGCCCTGTTTTATAAGTTTCTGCAACAATGTTTTGTGACGTTGATTAAAATCATCACATTTAACACAGGATCTAGCAAATGCTACTAAGCGACATATGTATACGCCATATGCAGGTCCCACTGGAATATTACTATCCAGAAAGGGATAGTTTACGATGTCGAAATTGTAATCATCTCTTTGTCATAAAGTCGACGAGAGAGAATGCCCGCTTCATTTTTATAGAGGTAGAGATCTAAATAAGATGTGCCTGTAGGGCTATCTGTAGTTTCCTTCAAATCCAGTGAAGGTGGATATATATCCTTCACTGCGTCATTTATATAGCGATTATCCACAGCGAGAAGATCGTCTATATAGTATATATCTGTTACCATGATTCAGTCATAACATTGTCTGTATTATATTGATGTCGACAAGGAATATACATAATTATTTGATAGTATTATTAATTGTATGTTGTTTATGATTAACATGAACTTTTTATTCGCTGGAATCCAGCCATTTGTTCCATATGGGCAATATTCTCATCAGCCATCACCATTCAATATGAATGTGATACATGTACAAGTCCATGGTAATTGATACATTATGGTGAAGGTGACCTGTAATACAAATACAAAATTATTCCAAGCTCATTGAATCAGCACATGATGCTGAGACAGATCAGAACGGAATGTCGGTAAAATCAGATGTGTTTTGTAGAGGATTCTGTCAATGAGGATGCTATCACAGGCCCCAGTGTCTGGACAGTAGAATTTAAATTCAGTATAATTTAAATAATTAAAAAAATTTTAAGTCATCCTATAATACTCTCTGTATTATAGGATGACTTAAAAAAAATTAAATTATTTAAATTATACTGAATTTAAATTCTACTGTCCAGACACTGGGGCCTGTGGGTAAAACTAGGCACACAGGGTCTCATTTCTGACGCTAACGTGTTGATTTGGGTGGGGGTGTCCTCTCATGGGGAGGTGTGGGTGGGAAGGGGCCTAATGTCTCAAGCAGTATTCCAGGTTTTCCATCAATATACTCTCTATTCCATGCCCCAATATTTCAAGCACGTGAAATCAAATAAAAATTATTTGCGAGGAATGTGACTTCCACATCCCTAGGTGGACATGCTAGTGGGGAACCCTCAATCTGAGGTTAATTACCATTGGTGAAGTTAACGTCCAACAACAGCTTGGCACCCGGCCCTATGTTATTCAGTGCTATCCCCCTACTGACCCTGTTGCCTCGACGGAGGTCTTTGCGCTCATCCAGCGCTTGTTTAGTTTAGTTTTTCTTTTGCATTTTGCACGAAATAAACTGAATTTTCCCCTTTTTTGTATTTTGCACTATATTTTCTTGCGATTCTATTTTAAAATATCTCATTCTTCAATTTCCTCGAATCACTTTATTTTTACAGTTTTCAACATTTCCTGGTCACTTTTTATAGTTCATAAAACCGCGATTTTAATTAGTGCAAAACCCGATTTAACCTAGTTTTCTAGGAAAGTCGGATAATGCAAGAAAATTTAAAACGCGATTTAAGTTTTCCAGAAATATTCGGAAAATGGAAGAAAATTCAAATATCATCGAAAAAGCACACCCTGGTGATGATATTTACATCACGGTGTAAATAGTTTTCGTTCTGTAAATATTTTTCAACGCGTGGGGGGAAACCATAGCAAGCGGAAATATTTCCACCTCGGAGAAAATATTGTGGTGTGAATAGTTTACACCGCGGTGGAAATATTTACACAGCGCTGTGAAAAGTGAATACCCCATTGGAAGTGGTTCCACCACGGAGAAAATATTTTCACCGCGGTGTAAATAGTCTACGCCATGTTGGAAATGTTTCCATTACAAAGAAAATATTTACACCGCGGTGTAAACTATTTACACAGCGATGTAAGATATTTACACCGTACATGGTGTAAATATTCTCTCCGCGGTTACAGCGCGATGTAAATACTTTTTTGAAGATTTTAGAAATTTCTTGCATGTTTCCTGGAAACCTGAGTTAAATCGAATTTTACATTTTCTTGCTTCATCCAACTTTTTTTGGAAAACTGGGTTAAATAGAGACTTGCAATGAATTTCTTTTTGGAATTGCAAAAAGTTAAAACAGGAAATGTTTACAACTATGAATGATTCGAGAAAATTGAAGAAAGAAATATTTTAAAATAAAATCGCAAGAAAATATTGAGTGAAAGGCAAAAGAGAAGCAAATTAACAGAAAATTCAGTTGACTCCGCGGAAAATACAAACAAAAAGTCCAGGAAACTGAAAAACAATACCAATGTCCGCTATGGGCCACGTTTGTCGTTGATTTTTATTTTGGTTGATGACGTTGATCATGTAACGATCAGCCTATTCGTGGGGCCGATTTTCATTGGTTTCGGGGGTAATTTGATGAACAAGCACCTCTAGCGGCCAAGTGACGCTAATATGGCGGTATGAGACTTAGGGATGTAGGACTAACGCTGTTTGAAGGAGTGTATGTCTGCTGGTTTGATGCCCAATTAGGGCACCACTAAATTAAAACACAGATCCGTTGACAACCTCTGCCAAAGAAGAGAAATGTTTTTAAATTTTTCCCTGCCTATGTGACGACGAATAATCAAAGACCAGTGGTAGGTGATTGTAATATATATGGTATGTGTTCGGTTTCGCTGTGAGTTTTATTTCAATTCCAGGTCTAAGGTGCTGCTCAGAGGGAATATTCGGGTACCTGTGCACTGCTTTCTCAATTCTCGTCGCTATACAGCTGAAATATTGCTGAACGCGACGTTAACCTTAATCTCTCTTTCTCAAAGCACAGAAAAGGGCAAAAATATGGAGTCATATGTACGAGCGCACATCACTCAAAATTTAGGCGGGCGACATCGCTCATGAAGTTAATCAGGCTGTAGCACTTGAAACAAACTACTTCCTGTCGAAATATGAAAATCTAGATTTAATTAGGGAATCAATTTCACTAATATAGCCGTAACCATAAATTTTGCAGTCTGAGACCATCTGTATGTTGCAAAAACAGCGAACATTATCTATCTATGGACCTTCCCTGTTATTGTCGTTTAGCACATAGGAACATAATATGAGTTACACTCTGTAACGTAAGGTACAGGTGTGAAATAAATGTTGGTCCACAGAGAACAGTGTTCGGTCTCCTATGCTTCACCTATGGTGGATTCTGATATTCAAGATATTTCAGATGTCAGTGTCCGGGCTGGGTTGAATCATAGCAAGCAGACACTCATATCTGGGAGACCACAATTTCTCTTACACCGATACCATTTCTGGCAATCAAATTACTGAATACATGTACTGCATATGACATCCTTTGACCTATATACGTTATCGAAAACTGTTATTATTCGTGGAAGCGAAGAAAAAGATATTTTGAATCGTTTCGTATACCTGTGTGTAATGGCCTATCTCTGCCCAGCCACCAGGTCCGATGTAGACTTCTGGGTCTTCGCCATAAACGTACAGTTGTACCTCGTTGTACCAGCCGGCCACAACGCTGGACCAATCAGCTTGACCGAAAGCTCCATTCTGGCCTGGAGTTTTCCCATATGCTTAAAAACAAGAGTCAGCGACTGTTCATAGATGGATCAGTTATTGCTTATTTTCTCGGGTACGGTATTAGGCGATATCACTTCTCAAATAAAATAAAATGTTTTCATTTATTGTCAAATAGCAATTTATCATATCCCGCCGAAGAAGGATCCAGGCCGATAATTGCCCAATAGAGCTTAGAACACACATCTTAATAGGTTTCTTGGTTTAATCAATCTCATGATCGCCGTTATATTCGAATCAGTTTGTGAAGACGAGGTTTTCCTGTTTTTTTTCTTTTTTAGCATTCGTCCACCTATTTAAGAGAAAGCAATACGTGATGTGATAGTACCGAAGCACTCCCAATTGTTAAATTGTACATTCAAGTTAACATCACTCACTGCTTCATGCGCGTCAAAAAATGCGCCAAAACGCGTAAAATGAGGGTAAATTTTCAAATTTTTCCTGAGTGGGTCGGCAGGGAGACACCTCCTCCCGGTCCCATCCCTCATTTGCCCCCCCCCCCCCGTTGAATTGCTCACGCCGTGCCTTACTGGTCCTCACTCGTTACTTTTTTAAAACGCCATTAAAGTTATCATTTCCATGCAAAATATATCACAAACTGCACATATATAAACAAGAATATCTGATCGTTTGTATTTTCTCGTACAATGATTATCGTGCGCCTCCGTTCTCCCAGGCTGGGTATTTTGGTTATGCAAAACCATTCCCCGTTAATGCAATCTGAGGGTTTATGAACTGCCTACAGAGGAGTATTAACGATTAATTTAACGCCTGAATTCCGCCTATTACATATTGTTTTAATAAGCTAACTTACGTGGAATATATCTGGACATTTGGAGTTGATGGTCATGTCCCACAAAACACTGTTTGGCCCACTTTTCGGCGGTGGCAGCCAATTCATCATCCCAGTACTGTGGATAGACGTAAACGGGTTCATTTTATTTTTTGTGAATGATTGCAATTTCGTAAATAGCTGTTTGAAAGTTGTTCTCTTTATCCCCCATAGAATACCTCTATTTTCTGAATATAGAATCTTGCATTAAATATCTATATTATGATTCAATAATAAAATGTCCATATGTGTACTATAGTCTGTCCATTTTAATTAGTCGTCTACTTTGGAACTTGTCAATAATCAGCAGTTAACTCTGCATAAGTTTTCTTTTTTGCATCGTGTAGAACAAACAGAACTCTACAAAATGATTACTATTTCTCCGTGATATCGATAATACATCACGCCCGAAATAACTTTGTAATTCTCTCCATATAAAACACCAGTACAGTTGTTTCATGTACCGGGACTCAATTACATAGGGAGACGACATAATGTACACGTGTTGTCCAGCACAAAGGTCATCAATGCCGTGTACGGTCATAGCGAAACAGCTCACCAATTACCAGTATACGAGTTGTCAGAGCATTTCCATCATAGCTCTCTAGATTTGTATCTAATACCGCTTATGCCGGTGCTAGGGGCCGTGTGGTCATATCATCCAAGTTGCCACATGAACAGGTACAATAAAAGCGTACCTGAGATACAACACATATCACGAATCGCTAGATTCTTGGTATGTGCTTTAGAATAGGTTAACCAGAAGAGTATTCTGTGAAGTCATGTGACGCAGTCAGTATGTCGGCACCTCTTCCCACTTCCCTTATATGTGTTGTAATAGAGGTGTGTGCGGTTTATCATTCGGCAATTCCACTGGGCATGGAATATAAGCGACACTCCCACGGACCACCTGTTATCACTGTAATCGGCATCAATGACCTTGGTTCCAGTGAGAATGAATACATTATGACTCTCCCTATGTAATTGAGGCCTGGTAAATAAACAATTGTACTGGAGTTTTATATAGAGAGAATTAAAAAGTTAGTTCAAGCGTGATATATTTTCGATATCACAGAGAAATGGTAGTCATTTTGTTATACAGTTTGAGTTCAGTTTGTTATACATGCTGCAAAAAAAAGAAAATTTATGCAGGGTTAACTATTGATTTTTGACAAGCTCCAAAGTAGACGACTAATTAAAATGGACAGACTTTAGTTCATAATTTCAGCGATTATTTACGACGGAGACTGCCTATTGAATGCCAGAAAATAAACACCTGTCAAATTCAATGTCTTTCTGTTATCCCAGTTTGGAGATATCATGTCAGACCTGTCAAACATAGAGCGAATGAAGCCATTGAGATCAACATCACCATCCTTATTTTCAATCTTATGAAATATAGCCATGAAGAACGACTATTCCTACCGCCCCCCCCCCCCTCTGGTATTTCCTCTCATAATTCGAATACGAGTTTCATATTTCCTCATATTATTTGCCCAATAATTGCCCAATACCCCATATGACATTACGCGCGTATTTTGATACCTCTATCAGCCCCCCTGTCGTAATTGGATAGGGGTATCCCATTACGACTCCATTTACTCAAATATTACTACTTGTGGCAGTTGATACAGATGACCTTTCGTGACCTCGCCATGCGCGCATTCAGTTACCCCGAATTGGTAAATGCGATCTAGTATATCTACTAATTTTCCATTCTCGGGAACCAGGTCTATCGTTCCTCTTGGAGATTATATGGAGTTCGTTTATCGGTTTACAAATTTGTTTCCTATCAACACGAATTATATATTTGTTCCCTATTGACGCAAAACTATCTTTAAGTGGGCAAGCCGCACTTTGGCATCGTTTTCGTCTCTACTTTATCAAGTATCAACACACGTTTGTTGTGCCAACCCTGAAGTTCACATGTCACTCCACAGACCCTCAGAACAAGAGTTTTGGGGGTCTGGACGGTGATATTACGGAAGTGTCGAAATATGGGGACTCTATATATTCCGTCGTCAAATTAGTAAATTTGTGCAATTTTAAACCCTTGTCGGGCGATTCCAAATCCAACCTGACTGTCCATTCAACCCGGTACAGCGAGATGATGGACCGCTTCTTTCTCAATTCTGATTGGTCAGCTGATCAGTGTGTGACCTCTCTTGCCGGAGGCGTTTGCGACTGACCAATCAGAATTGAGAAAGAAGCGGCCCATCATCTCGCTGTGCCGGGTTGAATGGACAGTCAGGTTGGATTTGGAATCGCCCGGTAAAGGTATAAAATTGCAAAAATTTACTATTTGACGACGGGAATATATAGAGTGACAATTGTAGAATATGCTGATGTATTTTGTTTGGAAGCGAACCGTTTATTTCTCGTTTCACCTGGTTATAAAATGACATCTTCTGTACGAAATTTTCGCACGTCTTCAAGCGGGTCTTATTTTAGCGTCAGTAGTAGTATAAGAGTATTTAAGGTCACATTGGCCTCAAACATTTGCATATGACCTCTGTGACGTCATAGACAGACAATTAGAAGCGAGTATTTTGACAAAACTACCCCAACACAGAAGAGTTTCAATATTAGCGGAGGTAACTCTTGATGTACTTTTGTGATTTTTGGCAAATGGCGGATTATCTTCCCTGATTCGAACATGTGCATATTAAATCTATACGAGAAAATGCCTGTATGGGGCATGGATGATCCGATGGGGTCGTATGAGGTATCATTGTGAAGCTTATGTGAGGGGGCATCTGATGGGCTGGGTGTGGGGTTGAAATAGCGTCATTCTGCGCATGCGCGGTGAACCAAGGGTATAGAAATAGACGTTTTGGAGCTAGGGGAGCCCCTAATGGTCCGATGGGGTCGAGTGAGGTATCAAAGTGAAGCATTCGTGAAGAGGCATCTGATGGGCTGGGTGTGGGGTTGAAATAGCGTCATTCTGCGCATGCGCGGTCGCCAAAGTGTATGGAAATAGACGTTTTGGAGCTAGGGGAGCCCCTAATGGGCCAATGGAGTCGTATGAGGTATCAATGTGAAGCACACATGAGGGGGTATCTGACTGGACTAGTGGTTCGGGCGTGGTCACCATTATGCGCATGCGCAGACAGGGAATTGTGGGAAAGGCTATGGAAATACACGTTTTGGGATCTAGGGGAGCCCCTAATGGGCCGATGGAGTCGTATGAGGTATCAATGTGAAGCACACATGAGTGGGCATCTGACTGGACTAGTTGCTCGGGCGTTGTCACCATTCTGCGCATGCGCAGACAGGGAATTGTGGGAAAAGGGTATGGAAATAGACGTTTTGGGGATGAGGTGGGCCACTCGTGGTCCTATGGAGTCGAGTGAGGTATCAGTGTGAAGCACACATGAGGGGGCATCCGCCTGGACTAGCGTCTCGGCCGTTGTCACCATTCTGCGCATGCGCAGAGAGGGTGGGCTACTAGTGGGCCGATTGGGTCAAGTGAGGTATCAATGTGAAGCACACGTGAGGGTGCATCCGACTGGGTGGGTGTGGGGTAGGAATATCGTCATTCTGCGCATGCGCAGGCAGACCCTAGTATGGAAATATACATTTTGGGGCCGATGTGAACCACTAGTGGTCCAAATGGGTTGTGGGAGTTGTCAAAGTAAAGCTTCAGAATGGCGTGTTTTTTATTGCAAGTCGAGTCAATATGCGCATGAGCAGTTGGGTGTAGTAAGTAAAGTGGCCATTTTGGGGAAGTGAAGGAAAGTATTTGGTGTAGAGATGTACCGCTATTGGTCCGAATGCATCGTGTGGGGTGTCATTTTGTAGCTCTCGGGGTGTAGACTCCGATTTGTGAGCTGTCCACGTCAGGACTGATTATACCAGTATACCGTGCATCGTTGTGGGTGGAGGCCTCATGGCGGCGCAAGTCGTGCAGACGAATAAACTGCTTCTGGCAAGTTGTGCAAGTGAACATCTTGGTGACTGACACAGTGTCTGATGAAAGGGCCCTTTTATAGCACGCTAGCTGGTCATCTATTTTTAGCACACTCAGCTGGTGATCTATTTTTAGCACACTCAGTTAAACTACCACAAGTCGAGGCCCGAGACTGGTGTACTGGTGTATGCCTGAGCCGCATTACGCGTGAGTGAGTGAGTGAGTGAGAATGAGTGAGTGAGTGAGTGAGAGTACTCACTCACTCACTGACTCACCGTCGTTAGTGCGTCCATGCGTTAAGACGGGCGTTGGGGACGCCTCACTCACTCACTCACTCACTCACTCACTCACTCACTCACTCACTCACCCACTCACTCACTCACTCACTCACTCACTCACTCACACACGCTCGCTCGCTCACTCACTCACTCACTCACTCACTCACTCACTCACTCACTCACTCACACTCACTCACTCATTCACTCACATTCAACTCACTCACTCACTCACACTCACTCCCTCATTCACTCACTCACTCACTCACTCACCACTCACTTACTCACTCATTCACCGTCGTTAGTGCGTCCATGCGTTAAGACGGGCGTTGGGGACGACTCACTCACTCATTCACGCGTAATGCGGCTCTGGCATACACCAGTACACCAGTCTCGGTCCTCGACTTGTGGTAGTTTAACTGAGTGTGCTAAAAATAGATAACCAGCTGAGTGTGCTAAAAATAGATGACCAGCTAGCGTGCTATAAAAGGGCCGTTTCATCAGACACTGTGTCAGTCACCAAGATGTTCACTTGCACAACTTGCCAGAAGCAGTTTATTCGTCTTGCGCCGCCATGACGCCTCCACCCACAACGATGCACGGTATACTTGTATAATCTGCTCACGGTCATTCAATCGGGAGGATAATTTACTGCGCCATGAGAGGGCACTCCACGCGGGTGCGACGGTACAATGTAACGATTGTGGTCGACTCTTCAAACGACCCAGTCGGTTAAGACAGCACCAACGTTTAATTCATGCCCCGTCTCTACGGTTTGGGCGACAACTTTCCACTAAAGAGGAGCCGCGGAAGGTCAGACCCAGTGAAGATGAACCCGGGGAGACGAACGCCACTGGTGATGCGACGATGAAGAGCCCGCCTATACCCACAGTCCAGGAGGGCCTGGATATCCAGCCGGACCCCAGCGTTACGGTTTCGAGTCATACGCCTGACGACATCGAATATTTTCTGGACGAGCCCATAAATGTTCCTAGCGATCTCTTACAGGACGCCCATCCAGTGAGTGACATCTATCGGCGCCATTGGCCCATGATACGGCACTGTTTCCACCGTCATCGCCCTATTCAAGGCATCTACAATTTCCGACTGACCGATCTCGCCCGTCTACGCAGCTACATGGAAGCCGTCTTCAATGACCAAGCTACGTCCTTCAAATTAAATCTGGCGTTTGGTTATGTGCTGAAGCATAAGGAGACAGACCAAGTCCGATACTTACCACGGTCCGACACCGTGGGTCCCTTGGAATGGGCCCAACAACAACGCCCCAACACCAAGTGGATAGTGGAGAGGGTCACCAATGTTACGTTTTTCGTGCCCAAGCTGACCGACCAACCCATCGTTTGAACGCGTCACCCGTGCACTGATGAATACCATAACATGCCGTACAGACTCTATATGTCTACATGCTGGTAGTTGACTTGCGCTCAGTAAACACTTGTACCTAATGTGACGGTGCGTTAAATAATAAAACATGGTATACTAAAAATACCTAGGGGGGGGCTCCCCCAGACTGGGTATGATGTAACATTGGGGATAATAAACTGTATGAACATTGCTGAACTTGTTGTTATTCATGTGGTATAATACAGCACAGATTTGGTATGATGCGCGACAGATATGGTGTAATACAGCAAAGATATGGTATAATGCATGACAGATATGGATGGTCCATCTCTAGACCAAATACCTTCCTTCACTGACCCAAAATGCCCACTTTCGCTACTACTCGTACTGATGACGTCACCAATGGCGTCACAGATGTTGTGGATATCCCGCAAATCGTGGGAAAAATTGGCACTGAGCCAATTATAAAACATGTCTACACCCCGAGAACTGCAAGATGACACTTTCCACGACGCATTCGGGCCAAGGATGGCCCCTCTCCACTCCAAATACCCTCCTTCACTGTCCAAAAATGCTCACTTGCGCTACTACTCGTCCTGATGACGTCAACCATGACATCACAGATGACGTGGACAGCTACAAAATGACACCCCACACGTTGCATTCGGAGCAATAGTGGTCCATCTCTACACCAAATACTTTCCTTCACTTCCCCAAAATGGCCACTTTACTTACTACACCCAACTGCGCATGCGCAGATTGACTCGACTTGCAATAAAAACACGCCATTCTGACTCTACCCGACAAAAGCTTTACTTTGACACCTCCCACAACCCATTTGGACCACTAGTTGTTCACATCGGCTCCAAAATGTATATTTCTATACTAGGGTCTGCCTGCGCATGCGCAGAATGACGATATTCCTACCCCACACCCACCCAGTCGGATGCACCCTCACGTGTGCTTCACATTGATACCTCACCTGACCCAATCGGCCCACTAGTGGCCCACCTAAACCCAAAAACGTCTATTTCCATACCCTTTCCCACAATTCCCTGTCTGCGCATGCGCAGAATGGTGACAACGGTCGAGACACTAGTCCAGGCGGATGCCCCCTCATGTGTGTTTCTTACCCTTTTCCCACAATTCCCTGTCTGCGCATGCGCAGAATGGTGACAACGCCCGAGCCACTAGTCCAGTCAGATGCCCCCTCATGTGTGCTTCACATTGATACCTCATACGACTCCATCGGCCCATTAGGGGCTCCCATAGATCCCAAAACGTGTATTTCCATAGCCTTTTCCCACAATTCCCTGTCTGCGCATGTGCAGAATGGTGACCACGCCCGAACCACTAGTCCAGTCAGATGCCCCCTCATGTGTGCTTCACATTGATACCTCATACGACTCCATTGGCCCATTAGGGGCTCCCCTAGTTCCAAAACGTCTATTTCCATACACTTTGGCGACCGCGTATGCGCAGAATGACGCTATTTCAACCCCACATCCAGCCCATCAGATGCCTCTTCACGAATGCTTCACCTTGATACCTCACTCGACCCCATCGGACCATTAGGGGCTCCCCTAGCTCAAAAACGTCTATTTCCATACACTTGGTCCACCGCGCATGCGCAGAATGACGCTATTTCAACCCCACACCCAGCCCATCAGATGCCTCCTCACATAAGCTTCACAATGATACCTCATACGACCTCATCGGATCATCCATGCCCCATACAGGCATTTTCTCGTATAGATTTAATATGCAAATGTTCGAATCAGGGAAGATAATCCGGCATTTACCAAAAATCACAAAAGTACATCAAGAGTTACCTCCCCCTAAATTGAAACTCTTCTGTGTTGGGGTAGTTTTGTCAAAATACTCGCTTCTGATTGGCTGTCTATGACGTCACAGAGGTCATATGCAAATTTTTGAGGCCAATGTGACTTTATATACGCTTATACTACTACTAGCGTCTACTTTTTCAAGTTTGAACATAAGTTTTTATTTGTTTAATGATAATGACACAAGGTCTGATGTTGGCACACAACATACTTTAGTGAAAATAATTCCGGTGTGATGGATAAGAATGTCCTGGCCATTAATGTCCCTTTCATATCCTTTTCTATTGGAACCACGGACGGGCACTCGTCCAAAGTGTGGAGAAATGTGTCCTATAGCTGGGTTACAGGAGACGGACTCTCTTAGCCACCGGACATTCAAGTTCTTAGCCTTCACACCGGCAGTATGACGCGGTTCGGTATACAAGCCCGACATGCGATTTTGGGCAAGGCCTTGTAAGACCTCCCAATGAAAAGATAAAATCCCGGACAGAAGACTGACAATAAAACTTGCAGCAGATCATCTGTCAAATATATTTCATGAGTCTTACACAAAATCGTTGCTCAATTTTTGGACTGGTTGAAGATTTTATTCCATCCAGATTTGGGCTTATCTCAACTATTCCTAGTTCAAATTTGACAAAATTCTGTTATACTCACCACCTTCATCATATTGGTAGCAGTTGGGGCTACATTGGCTCTGTAGTCGTTATGAGCGTCAAGGATGATCTGTTTATCGGCCTCACTAACTCCCTCAGACCCTGGGATGAAGTCTGAACTGTCCACGGCACACATCGTACTATTCACCACATTCTCATAACCGTTGATACAGGTTGGTACGGCCTGAATTAAAAAAAAAAATGCTTACATTTCCGGACTCGGGTTCGGGTCATTTCATCCTATTTAATATCTTGGGAAGGACGCCATCTTAATAAATTGGATTAATCGCTATAGGTTCTTACCGCCCTACATTAATGAAAGCGTCTTCACCAATCAATCAGCGTGGATGGAAGGAACAACGAAAATAGGGAATAACCATTCTGCATGGTCGAATATAGTTTGATGTCGCCGTATCTAGATAGTGTAGAGCCATAACATGAGGTAGATATATGAACTGGTCTTCAAAAAACATTGAGGTCGAATGAGACGGTGATTCACCTCCCCCCGCCCTGCAAGTGGATCAGTCCTGTTCAAGTGCGCTGACAGTATGACTGCATATCACAAAGCTATTATATTCACGCACTTTGGGATCTCTTAACACCAATTTCAGTTAAAATAGGCAAGATCCTTTTGCGACAGCAACGATTGGGAAGCGTTGATAGGATATTAGTTTATTAAGATTGAGAAAGGAATGAACTTGAGTAAATTTCAATTGGCAGCCATAAGGCATTCTCCCATTGTCAGAGTTTGTCACCTTCTAAACTGTCGGTGGAGTAAAAAGGAGTTTACAATCGGCTGCCATGAGAATGTCATAAAGGGTCGCAAGAGTTTAATGTTTTATTTCAATATTCTCGCAATTTTTTTCACATCGAACAGTTATCGAAAAAACAACAAACAAATCACGAACGAAAATCTGTAAAAAAAAAGACAAAAAAACATTTGCCGATAAACAATTCTTACAACTTTTCATAGCATTGTCATTCTCTTACGGTTTTGACTCAAGGATTCAATGTGAATAGTTTTATAGGCCTCTGGTCTCAGATATGTCAGAGGTTGGGAAAATGACGCCCTCCTTCACCTCTCTCATATGTGGTACATTTCAAGAAGTCACAGAGCACAGGCCCACAAAACAAGAGTTTTGGGGGGTGTGGACGGTGGTATTACGGTGACGTGTCGAATTATGGGGTCTCTATATATAACCCCATGCTTTATATAAATCAACATCGATGTTGATTTATATAAAGCATGGGGTTATATATAGACACCCAATATTTCGGCACGTCACCGTAATACCACCGCCCACACCCCCAAATCTCTTGTTTTGCGGGCCTGTGTCACAGAGGTAAGACATCCTGACTGACAATGGCTGTATCAGAAATGTAAAATCAGATTATTTTTTTTGTATTTTATTTACGCCAATAAAATACGATAGGTGTGTACAAAAATACCTCAACAATATAATTTCTCTGTACTTTGTACCCATCCGCTTTAGATAATATCAACTTCAACAGCACATACCTGTCGCTTCAGTCTGTTACTACTGGCCGGCAGAAATTCCATATTCTGGTCTCCCTCAATTTCCGGTGCAGATAAAATTGTCTGGATCACTTAGTTAATCATCGAGAAAAATAACCAAATTATTCTTTGGAAAGAGAGTCATTGAAAAAAGTACAAAATGGACAAGTTTACGGATTTTAATTTACATTTGCTCTAATAAAAGAATCCCATTGTGCCAAAACATTATTTTTTTTCGAATTCTTATCATATTGATACGAACAGTTGTTACTGTTACAACAACGTCCAAGCATTTATCATCAATAACAGAGTGATTATTATCAGTAGTCAACGTTCAGTTATCTATACATCAGATTTATAAGCAATCGAATATTATCGGTATATCGATAATAAAAACTCACGTTTTCCATCCACGTATGACGTCACAGTGACGAATGCCCATAATAACCAAGCAATCCCCATTCCTGGTTGCGTGTACAGCGGTCGATGTTTCAGCAAAATCTTTCCTCTGAAGGATAAAAATAATTGTCACTCATATTTACGTGGATTCTTCATAATAGTGACACGAACTGACCAATTTAACGAATTGTTTTTCTTATAAATGGCATTTCCGAAGGGGTTTTAACAATCGTTTTATTGTGATGCAATTAGAAGAGAATGCGAGAGAAGCATTTTCTCGTCCAAAGAAACGACTGACTCGAGAATATTTCATACAAATGTTTGTCTGCCCTGTTGGGAAAGTTTCGAAGTCGAAAAAAAAATGTTTAGGGAAAGGAATAAATCATTGTGTCATCTACACATGCACACAGTTATGTTCTTGTGACTTGTGAATTGCGACGTGAAAAATAAAACAAAACTAAGCCCATGGGCTTATACAGGGATCTATTATTCTGGGTATTTTATTCAAATACATCAACCTGCTGACTTGGCTGTATTGCACTGGCGTGTACACGCCGATCTTGAATCTTGGAGGTGGCTCAATTTCGGCCAAGACTCTTGTTGCACGGCGCTGCAATATGATATTTTTTCATAAATTTAAGGGTCCACTGCATGCATTACAACGATGTTGTGTCATGCTAAAAAAGATCCAGTATCTCGGAAATAAATCACAGGAACGTCAAACTTAGCACTTAATTTGGGTTGCCCTGGTGCAATTAACCAGTCAATATTTAAATAATACACGCAGGAAATAAGCCATTCTTCTGTTCTGTATTAACCGAGATTCAGCGTGGACAAATATATTTCCCAGTCAGTCAGGTTTGAGGAACGAAGGGCCATAACTCTTGAAAATATAACCGAAATGCAGATAAACTTCACGTTTTTTTGTTTTTGTTTTTGTTTTTGTTTTGTTTTTTTTTGTTTTAAACTTCATGCTGCACAACTATTGGGTAGTTATCATGCAAATTTCATACTTGTCCATACAATATTAACCGAGATCCAGCCCGAACAAGCCCCAATTAACAAAGATTTCAAGACGAAAAGGGCCACAACTCTTGAAAATATACGCGAAACACGGAGAAACTTCATGCTGCACAACTACAAAGCACTGACCACATATCATGCAAACTTCATAATTTTCCATACAATGTTAACCAAGATCCAGCTCAAGTCCCAATTCACGGAGATTTCAGGATAAAAGGGCCATAGCTTATGAAAATATAAGCGAAATGCGGAGAAACTGTACGCTGCACAACTATGGGGCACTGATCACATATCATCCAAATTTCAATCCTGTCGATCAAATATTAACCGAGATATTGCGCTGAAGAGAAATTCGTCCGGACAGACAGATGGACGGACGCACGGATAGAAGGACAAAGCGATCGCTATATGCCGGGGGGGGGGGCATAAAAATGTTAAACATTTGTGAACTGCTTTTTTCTCGGATTTCAAAATCTTTGAAAATTTTCAAACAGATCGAAATTGGCAAAGTTCACACCTGGTTGGCATCAATATTGCATCTACTAATACTCAGTTATAGGTTTGCGAAGTTTAAGCTTGATGTGATTTGCCTTTTTCAAATTATTCAAATTTTTGAAAATTGATACAATTTCTCACAATAACAACAATATAACCGACCATTAAGGGTGTAGATCACGATCATTTCTAATCTATTACCTTCAGTGATAACTTGTCAGGCTATGACAAGCTGGCAGGGGACGTGGACACTTGCACGAATGTTACAGACACTTCAGCAAGTAGGCGCCTAGTTACGAGGTTGGGTTTGGAAATCCAGTAGCCGGTGCGAGGAGAGTGCTGCATACATTAACATACGAGACCATCAAACCAACCACCATGCCACCACAGGGTCGAGCCCCCGGAAATGGTCTTCATGCCATTCCATAATAACAGTGCTCAAAATGGTATTCGTTTCGACGACTTTGACAAAGTTTACTGATGAGAAAAGCTACGAATTTCACGTTCGTTCCCCAAGAATTTAAGGTAAATTTTACAGAAACAACTCTGTAGAAATAAAGAACAGCGGCTATAGTCTCCACTACCCACGTGGAATTGCTACAGGGATACGCCCGACAAATATCTTTTTAGGTATGGCCTCACACGCGCATTAATCTGCCAAACGTTTGATATGATCATAAATAACACAAAACATCAAAATAAAGTTCAAAACAAGCCACCGACACAATTTGAATTAGTACTTGGGCCATTTCAGCCATTCCAAGCTAAGTGTGCATCATACTTATTTTTCAAATTGACCCAAGAATTGTTTAAAGCAGCTTTTCAGGTACAGGTATGGTCAGGGTTACTGGATATGGAATATCCTTGAGATTGTTCAGTTTATTGAGGTCACAGAGCTTTTTGAAGATATGCATTGTTGCAGCCTCATCACTGAGGCCACTGTGGTACAGTTTTGTCAGGTGGAATTTTCCACAGAGAACTAGTTCAATCACACTGACTAACTTGGCAAAAATTAGGGTAGTGGCCACTCTGTTGAAGCAAAGTGCTCTCTCATTGTCAGATGTTACAAGTTACTCGAGCTGTCTGCATGTATTCCACCTCATGTTGGTGTCACGGGAGTCACACAAGTGAGGATAATTGTTTTGCTCTCTAAGACCGATCTCATCCACAGATAAACAGTTTATGTTTATAAATCATCTATTAAAACATCAACTAAAACCTGGCTAATATTAAATCTAAATGTATTATATTTGCTAGAAAATCTTCTTAAAAGGCTGCCACGGGAGTCACAGTTTCTTTGTCACGGGAGTCACACTGTACAGACTTTGTTATCCAGCAAACTATTTAATGTGTTAATTTTATTTTTTGTCTGCACATTGTTATTATATTATTACTTTCTAAAATGGTTGATCCAAAATGCCACTAACAGCTACAGAAAGGCAGAGAAAGAGGAGGGAGAAGATAACATCAAACCATGCTCCATTTGCCGTTTATAAACAAAAGTGTACACAATGCCGTAATAAGTATAAGGAAACAAAGGGAAGGGAATTCACAAAATTAACTGAAGAAGATAAAGCAAAACATCTAGAAAAGAAAAGGCTGTTTGACAGGGATCAACAGTGGAAATGTTGAGAAAAGAAACGGTTACTATCAATTCCCACTTGTGAAAACAATCCAAAAGCATACTCATCAAAGCATTTCTTGAGTAGGGCTACCAAACAGGCAAAAGGCGCATTGCTGAGAAGCCCAAGAAAGAAAAAAGCTGTAACTGTTGGACTGATTTTGTATTATTTCAATTTTCTTGTGAATAAAATAATGTAAGAAATATTTTATGTAAGTTCTTGCATGATAAGGGTGCTACTTGTCACGAGAGTCACATAATTTCATTGATCATATGGTTCTTCTTTGTTTATCAATTTAATTTATTTATAAATCTTGAAACCTTCAAGTAGATTACTGTGTGGACCAACATCGCATATCTTATCTTGAAGGCTACAACAAGAACAAAATGGGAAGGCAGTCAATCTTTTTTCAATCGCAGCTGTCGCGGGAGTCACGATTTTCTTTTTCAATTTTTGATTTGAAGTTGTACTGAATTGGAAAACAATATTATTCAAAATAGTGATCTCTTTTTACTGTTTAGAAGAAATAAATAACACTTCATATTAGTTTTGGAATTTGGAAGCTATAGCGGAAAACAAATGAAAGAATGAGTAGCGATGTCACAGGAGTCACCTTTATATATGGAACTGGGTACATAATGGCTGTATGGAAGAGAATTTGTGCTTCAGCTTGTCTGGTTTTGTATTATTTCAGTTTTCTTGTGAATAAAATAATGTAAGAAATATTTTATGTAAGTTGTTTCATGATAAGGGTGCTACTTGTCACGGGGAGTCAAATTTTCCTGTCACGGGAGTCACGCAATTTCATTGATCTGTAAGACCATGTGGTTCTTCTTTGTTTAACAATTTAATTTATTTATAAATCTTGAAACCTTCGAGTAGATTACTATGTGGACCAACATCGCATATCTTATCTTGAAGGCTACAACAAGAACAAAATGGGAAGGCAGTAAATCTTTTTTCAATCGCAGCTGTCACGGAAGTCACGCTTTTATTTTTTGCTTTGAAGTTGTAACTGAATTGGAAAACAATATTATTCAAATAGTGACCTGTTATATACTGTTCAGAAGAAGTAAATACATGTAGCACTGCATATTAGTTTTAG
Source organism: Hanleya hanleyi (assembly GCA_036873755.1). Taxonomy (NCBI): domain Eukaryota; kingdom Metazoa; phylum Mollusca; class Polyplacophora; order Lepidopleurida; family Hanleyidae; genus Hanleya; species Hanleya hanleyi. The sequence continues at coordinate 46,392 of JAVTVY010032056.1, read as the reverse complement.
AATTTGGAAGCTAGAGCAGCAAACAAATGAAAAAATGAGTAGCAATGTCACGGGAGTCACCATGGAATGGTTGATTTGGTTGAAAAAAAAAAACTTGAAAGAAACGTGGACGAATTGATTACATTCTTCAGCGGCTGTTGGACAGGGGAGTACTTCGGACGACCCTACTAGACGGCAGCCTAGGCCAAATTCAAGAAGACTATACATGAGGGATCTCTACATAGATCCCGATCCCTAACGGGGTCTGCATCTGCATAGATCCCTAAAACTACCAATACCGATATAAGATTGAAACGATATATGTATTAGAAATCCACCAGAACGAATATTCGACAGCTTTGTCACATTCAGTAGTCAAATATATCTCTATTGAACTGACAATCTAGTCGATCGAGCCGATAATCAGATAGGGAGCGATCAAACAGACCGACTGGAACCGCCTGTCGGATTTGAATCTTATGTCAGCCAAGATAAGCTCGCAGCACAGGTGTCTTTTCACAGGCAACGCTTCATGGGCAAGACAGAAGGGTATACAGGGAAAATATTGGCAAACGAGGATTATGCAAATCATAAAACATGATGTCATGATACATGTACATTCAAACCATCGGCTGCTATATTCTAGCACAGTTATATATATTTTCGGTATGAGTGAGGGCCAGTTTTCCTTGTCCAGTTTTCATGTAACCGTGTGAATGACTGACCACATTTCCCCACAAATTCTCTGGCTGTTCAGTTTCTTAGAACATGTATACGGGTAACCAATCTTATTTGCTGGCAGCACTCAGTCATATTCGTTTATACTCGAGTATAGAATGATATCGGTGCCTTTTGCAGCCGGGAACTGGCGTGTTGCAATGAAACTCTGAGGCAATCTGAAAAACATATCATGATATTTGGTCTATATCTTGCGCGAGTTGTTATAATCCGCAGATTTGGTATCAGACGGGCTCTCCCGAAGTTGTAATCTGTCTTAGCAGTTTCGGTACGGCTTTATCACCTCAAAATATACACAGATCACGTGATGCAAAAGATCGATTGACTTGGATCCGAGCTTAAACCTAGATATAAAATCCGACAGCGCTTTGGTGTCATGAAATATAACTCATTTAAGAATCTTCTGCAAGTTATATTGTCAGTCTTTTCTCTATGATATTACCTTTCCAGTGTGAAGTCTTACACCAAAGCCTTGCCCAAAATGCAATTGATACTTCTTCATATAATCATCCATGTTTCTAGATCTACCTGATTGGAAAACGATCTACACTGTATTCAGGGAAAAGATGTGTAATTGAACCGCTATGTGGTAAAATGCTTGTTCCAGGGCTGACACCCTTTTGGTTGTAAATAATTTCTTGAAATTTTTTGACTTAAATTATAGCTTACACTGGTGTGTATTTCACCTTCCACAGGTATTTCAAAGGTACCGTTATTTCAGTATACCGTACACCTAGCATAGATACCATGGTGTACATCTAAACCATATAACTACGAGAGATCCTGAAAAATCTTGGCGCCCACCATTGTCCGATAATTGTAAGCTAATGACAAGAGGATCTTTTTGTCTATTGTTACTAAGAACAAACGTTTGATTTGTAATTTTGTTTGCAGAATTTCGAATTTGAGCGAAAAAGATCAAGAAAGGGACACTGGAAAACACTAAGATATTATCTTCATAAGTTTCAGGAGTTTTAAGATTTCTAGAAACTGTACTTGATGTTGGTTGTTATAGTAAAAGTGAAATGAGAAAAGTTAGTCTGAAACTGAATGTCTGGAGGATCCTTCGTCTTCGTTTTGTATTGTTTTTTTGCCCATGTCATCATTGGGTACTGGAAGCGAAGACAAATCTCTTTGACAATTTGGCATGAGCTACATGTATGAAACATACCTACCTAAGATTTAATGCTAATTCTGTTCTGCTTACTGGGCTAGTCAGAGATATCTCTTTTAAGATACCACGCTCTAAAATAGTAAGATGGTACCGGTACAGAACTTGATACTGAAGGGATCCGGTCCCTCCAGTAATGGTGAAACTTTGGAAGTGTCTGAATCCTGATTATCTGTGTTGGATCGAAACACGCAGTACCGGTAGTCTACAGTTGTTGAGTTGTGACGTTGCGTCACGCGTGACATCCCTTCGTGTAGGCGACCCGTCGGCAGACGAAACGGTGGGGCAGTTCACTTGCAACGGCATGGACTAAAGTAAACTGATTTAAAATTTGAAAAAATAGATTTTAATTCGGAATCATCTGAACTCCTTGATATAGGAGGTGAAGATATGGATATTCTCTATACTCAATATATAGAATATGCCCCACCCTTTGATCCGCCGACTCTTGTGATGCAACGTCACAACTCGGGGATACCTTATTAATTTGAAGCGTACTTGGATTTTCGAATCGGACCAAAAAAGGTATCTTGCACAACTAGGCCCCATGTGGGATCTGTGTACCAAATTTCAGGAAGATCCATGAATTAGTTCCCGAGTATTCGCGATAATGTTTCAAGGGAAAATTCAAGATGGCCGGCTGGCGGCCATATCGGATTTTCGAATCGGACCAAAAAAGGTATCATGCACAACTGGACCCCAAGGGAAACCTGTGTACCAAATTTGAGAAAGATCCATGCAGCAGTTCCTGAGAAGTCGCGATAAAGTTTCATGGGGAAATCCAAGATGGCCGCCTGTTAGCTATATTGCACTTTCGAATCGGAACAGAACAGGTATCTTACACAACTAGACCCCAAGGGGAACCTGTGTACCAAATTTGAGAAAGATCCATGCAGTAGTTCCTAAGAAATCGCGATAACGAAGTTTCATGGGGAAATCCAAGAAGGTCGCCTGGTGGCCATATTGGATTTTCCAATCGGACCAGAAAAGGTATCCTGCACAACGAGATCACAAGGGGAACCTATGTACCAAAGTTGAGAAAGATCCGTAGAGTAGTTCCTGAGAAATCGCAAAAACAAAGTTTCATGGGAAAATCCAAGATGGTCGCCTGGTGGTCATATTGGATTTTCGAATCGGACCAGAATAGATATCTTGCACAACTAGACCCCAAGAGGAACCTGTGTACCAAATTTGAGGAAGATCCATGACGTAGTTCCTGAGAAAGCGCGATAACAAAGTTTCATGGGAAATCCAACATAGCCGCCTGGTGGCCATATTGGATTTTTGAATCGGACCAGAAAAGATATCTTGCACAACTAGACCCCAAGAGGAACCTTTGTACCAAATTTGAGGAAGATCCATGCGGCAGTTCCTGAGAAATCGTGATAACAATGTTTCATTAGGATATTCAAGATGGCCACCTAGTGGCCATATTGGATTTTCGAATCGGACCAGAAAAGGTATCCTGTACAACTAGATCCCACAGGGAACCTGTGTACCAAATTTGAGAAAGATCCATGCAGTAGTTTTGAAGAAATCGCGGTAACAAAAAATTTCATGGAGAAATCCAAGATGGTCGCCTGGTGGCCATACTGGATTTTCGAATCGGACCAGAAAAGGTATCTTGCACAACTAGACGCCAAGGGGAACCTGTGTACCAAATTTGAGAAAGATCCATCGGGTAATTCCTGAGAAATCACGGTAACAAGAATTGTTTACGGACGGATGGACGGACGTCCGGACGGACGACGGACGCCCCGACGAACGACGGACCACGGACGAAAAGTGATTTGAACAGCCCATCATCTGGTGATGGTGGGCTAATAAATACACCTTGCAGGGATGTTTATTTACACTTTCTGACTTAAACAACGCTCCCTGAGAGTGTTTGTTTACGCCCCTGTCACAAAATACACCTTTCAAGGGTACTATTTGACCAAAACACACCGGAGACACCGGAGAAATATCTGAATATGAACATCTTAAATATAAATGGTTAAGACTCAGCACCATTCAGCAACGTATAGTTACGAAACTTCTTAAGGATCGTAATGTTGAAAATATGAAACTAGCAGACGTTCAAGAAAAAAGTCTGACTCTCCGAAAACTAGAATCCCTAGGTATGATCAGTGAGAAGGAAAGTCCACATTAATGAAATCTGTAACACAAGAATACCTCGACAAAAACTAGCTGAATTGCTTGAAGATCCACACAGACGGATATCATAATATACCAACAGCAACACCGAATCAGCTTTCGTTATCCCGGAGTTGCAAATTACTAGTAGGCTACTCAATTCACCTGACAATATGTCTGTCTACTCAAGTGAGCCAATTCACTCACTTGTGTAGCGACTCTTTGAGTGCATTAATCTCCATAAAAAATCAGAATCCCAAAGTAGACCAGATATAATTCACGAAATCGAATATCTAGCCAAGGAAATTAGGGCGTTTGGGATTGACCTATCTCTGATATGGATATCAGCCCATGTCGACATCACAGGAAATGAAAGTGCAGATGAAACCGCTAAAACTTGTTTGCAGAGAGAAAAAGTTGATATTAAAATACGACTAGGAAAAATTGAATTCAATTCAATCATCCGAGAAGCTAAATGGCGGAAATGACGAAACTATTGTAATGCCTGCACAAAGTTAACAGCAAAATATAAAATAAAAACTCGACCATTCAAAATGAAGCAAGGACGTCATGACAAAATCATCTTACGGCTTAGGTTGAAAACAAACAACTAGTCTGAGCTCACATTTGTCGAAGTTATTTCCAAATAGATCCAAAATGTAAAGCCGGTGTGGTCTTGTTGAAGAAACAATAGAACATGTTATATTACAATATAGCGAAAATGTCAACCAGCGCAAGAAACTGATGGACGAAATACAACACCTAAACCATCAATTCACCTTGGTAAATATGCTTAACCCCACGGATGATCTACCACAAACAGTCAACTACTTGCATGATACCGATTACTATGACACGATATGATAACTACTAAAATAGAGGCCAAATCCTTCTTGACTTCAATAAAGGGTGTTGTAACAACGGAGATACCTTGATATTGAGGACCGTTTGCACCATAACCCTACAAAACATTATTGCCAAAATAAACTATTCATATATAACACTCGAATTGTCACTGACACATTTAGAAATAAAATAGCATGACAACAACGGAAATATCTTGCTATTGAGGGCCGTCAATCCCACTGTACTACAAAAACCCACGGCCAAATTTAAATAAAGGCATAACAACAGTAGCACGGCCAAAACGCCAAAGTCGAAAAATATTCAGCATATAATATAGGAAATGGTGATAGGGGAAAAAACTTGATACCGCGGGCCGTCAATCCCATTGTCGTACAAATACTCTATGGCCATCAAACAATATGGATTCGGATAAGTATTTTTTTTTTTGTTGACCCATAATGCCACACTATTTATTTATATATTTACCTATTATTATATTGATCTACATTTTTAGTTATTTATTGATTAATTACTTTATGTATCTACTATATTATTATTTACTTCTATTTATCATGTGTGACCGAAAGCACGATGGTGCCTGTCTGTGGGATGAGGATATCTGAAAGTATTACGAAAAAAAAAACAAAAAAAAAACTCTACAAACTCTTCTCTTCTTCGGTCGGATTTAAATAAATGCATCACAACAGCACGGCCAAAACTCCCATGGCGAGATATATTCGGCATGAAACATAGGAAATGGTGGTAACGGAGTTGCATTGATACTGAGGGCCGTCTGTCCCATTTTCCTACAAATACTTTACGGCCACCAAACGATATGTATTCGGTCAAAATATTCAATTTTTTACTCACCTAGTGTTTTATTTGTCCGCATGTTTAGTTACTCATTAATTTGTTTATTTATTTATTCATTTGCTTAATATTTATTGTCATTTATCATGTACGACTGAGAGCATGAGCGTGTCTGTTGTGGGATGGGGATATATCAAAGTATTGCGCAAAAAACCCCTCCCAAACCCCCCCCCCCAAAAACCCTCAACGAAACTCTACAAACTCTTCTATTTCTTTGATACAGACACAACACACTGAAGACCACAGATAGGCTAGACCAGACCTGAAACGGTATACGGATGACGATAACAAGAAGATAATAGCGCCTTGAAGTGACCCCCAGAAAGAGAACGTCCGGAAACAGAACACTCAACCCTAAACAAGACCAGACGCGTTATCCCTGAGATGTCACTGAACTGACGGTTGTTTAATACAGAATTTGATCCTTTGACTTTCACGCAATGTAGGACGTAGCCTGCCATCCTGTACCCCGATACACACTCCAAGCACTGTTACAGGCACAGATTTCTGGAAGAACCCGCCCAGTTCTCAAGGGCGTCGTTAGGGAAGTCGGAGGACGAGAAGGACTACTTCTCAACGGCCAACTGCATGTTATTTTCCTATATTGGACATCAAAGTACTGCATGGGCTCTCTAAATCCAGCATAGGGAACGACCCCCTCTCGAAAAATCCTGACGACACCCATGGTTCTCCAATTTTTTTGTTCTGGGTGGCTCCGTGCGTACGGAGGGATACAAAGACGAAGTCATCCACGCGATTATAAGTACAATGAACAATTAACACATATTTACCAGTATAACCTGACCAAAACAGACCGGAGGATCTAAGGTGTTTCGCTGGTGACCGCTAGCCTCACACCGCTGACCTGACACGAGTTCGCGCCCAGCTGGTCCATGTGTGGAAGTTTGTCAGTTACTTGCAGACGGGCGGTGGTTCTCTCCGGGTACTCCGGCTTCCTCCACCAACCAAACTGACTGTCACCATATGAGTGAAACAATCTTGAGTGTGACATTAAGCCAAATCCCCACCCCCCCCCAAAAAAAAACAGACCGACGAACTTGTACATAGACGATTATTCTTTTTTTTAAATATATATTTCCTTTTGCTCTCTACTTGTTATTTATTTATTCTAAAATATAAAGCACGTAAAGATCTTGAATGAACTGAGAAATGTACCGTGAAATTTAAATAAAACATTGAGTTGTTTGTGCGCGAAATCCGTATGGGAAGCGGCAATTAAACTACAATTTCAATCAATCAATCAATCAAAAAACTCTTCTATTTCTTTGATAAAGACGCAACTGACACAACAGATGAAACAGCAAACGGATGACGATAATAAGAATAACACAGTGTCCTGATTGACAACGCCCCAAGAAGAGAACGTCCAGATACAGAATACTTAACCGTAAACAGACCAGACGCGTAACTACTGTCACCGAACTGAAGGTTCTTTAATACTGAATATGATCCTTTTTAACTTCATGTAATGTAAGACGTAGTCAGCCATCATGTACCCCGAGACACGCTCCAAGTACTGTTACTGGCACAGATTTCTGGATGGCTTTGTGCGTACAACACCTTCACCCGATTACAAGTACAATGAACTTAACACACATTTACCAGTATAATCTGACTAAAACAGACCGACGAACTTGTACATAGACAATACCGGTACTCGATTCTTTATTTTTATATCTTCCTTTGCTCTCCCTTTGTTATTTATGTATTATATAACATAGCACTTGTAAAGATTTTAACTGAACTAAGAAATGTACTGTGAAATTTAAATATAGCAATGACTTGATGGGCTGCAAATCCGTATTGGAAGCGGCCCTTAAACTACAAACTACAAAACAAAAAGAATCCTTGACGTTACGAAGATGATTGTCAGATAGACAACCATGTATACTCACCGTTAATGAAGGTCTTGAGTCCAAAGCTATGGAATCATTGAGTTGAGAGGTACACGATCACCAGTTTATATATATTTGGGGATGATGTGCAGACTCGCCTTAGGGGGAACAGAACAATACAGTGTATAGATATGACTCGATGTTAGTATGCTATCTGCTTTATTGGATTCGTACATTCCCCAGGACAAGTATTTAATAGATTTATTAATTGTTCGGTTTAGTGTTTGATCCGTTTACAAGGACACAACACGTGACAGCTGGTCGAAGAGTCGCGTGAGATTGGAAAACAGTACACATCTCCCGATAATCTAGGCGAAGATTCATATTGATATGGAATAACAGTGAAAACTTTCACAGAATGAGTAAAAGGAACACAAGTCTCTGAATACTTGTAATACGAGACAACCGAGTGGTCAGATCAAGCAGTCATTTGGATGTCTTAATCTACACTCTTAAACGATTCTTAAAATCATGATCTTGGAAACTGCGTGTTGTACGGAGGCCCATAGGGAACATCGATTTTTATAGTATTCGGATGGTTTCCTTTTTTTTCACCTATTCTCCACAACTAGTCTTGTGTATCACAGAATTACTTCAATTTTCTCGCAGTTCTAGTAGCGTCGTTACAATTTCTTCATCATATTTTTCACAGAAAGCAAACTAAATTCTTAGAAACGTTTACACCACGGTGGAACTGTTTACACCACATTGGCAACGTTTACACTGCGGTGGAAACACTTACACCCTTCCCTGCGAGTGCGCAACTATTGGCAGACAATGAACACCTATGGAAAGTGTTACACAATAGCATAGGGTGATCTATGATACCTCTACCACTAGGGTGTTCATTTGTACAGGATGAAGATTTTAGGCGCTATGTGGATTTGGTTCGGCATCTTCTTACTTGTCACACAAGCGCTCTACCGACTGAGCTAAGGGGCTTTTTTATGTTCGGAAAACAATCCTAATTTTACATGCACCCACCCCATTGACTTGATAGGCAGGCCCCGATAAGCCCGCGACCGATATTAGCCCTTTTGGCTAGAGTTGATAGGGGCTTTCCCCTATTTTACGGGTAAAGTCCGTGTTCCGCTTTTTATAGTTTCGGGAAAAAATCCTAATCTTACATGCACCCACCCTATTGACTTGATAGACAGGCCCCGATAAGCCCGGGGGCCGATATTAGCCCTTTTGGCTAGGGTTGATAGGTGTTTTCCCCTATTTTAGGGGTAAAGTCCGTATTCCGCTTTTTATAGTTTCGGGGGAAAATCCTAATTTTACATGCACCCTCCCCATTGACTTGATAGGCAGGTTTCAATAAGCCCGGGGACCGATATTAACCCTTTTGGCTAGGGTTGATAGGTGTTTTCCCCTATTTTAGGGGTAAAGTCCGTGTTCCGCTTTTTTATGTACGGAAAACAATCCTAATTTTACATGCACCCACCCCATTGACTTGATAGGCAGGCCCCGATAAGCCCGGGACCGATATTAGCCCTTTTGGCTAGAGTTGATAGGGGCTTTCCCCTATTTTACGGGTAAAGTCCGTGTTCCGCTTTTTATAGTTTCGGGAAAAAATCCTAATTTTACAAGCACCCACCCTATTGACTTGATAGACAGGCCCCGATAAGCCCGGGGACCGATATTAGCCCTTTTGGCTAGGGTTGATAGGTGTTTTCCCCTATTTTAGGGGTAAAGTCCGTGTTCCGCTTTTTATAGTTTCGGGAAAAAATCCTAATTTTACATACACCCACCCATGATGCCCCTTCACGAATACTTCACTTTGATACCTCACTCGGCCCAATCGGACCATGCAGCGTTTTTGAGGTCTGGGGACTACTTTTTCTCCGCGGAAGCTTTTTAACCGCGACCGCATCACCGCCAGACCGCACCACCGCGGAGGAATACATGCCCAGGGGCCCTTTGCCGGAACTATAGTCACCCAGAGTTACCTCCAACTAGATTGGAGCTCTTCTGTGCTGGAGGTAGTTTTTGGTCTCTTGAGCTGGTGGCGCCCCCTGGCGGAACACCCCGTCATCTCCCCAAGAGTTATCTCCCCCGGCAAAATAAGGGTTTTAATCAGTAGACACTACTACTGATGTGACCAGTAAACAACTTGGAATGTTGACTTGTCCAAAAAATACCACACGATTCAAAGTAATGACAAATGTAAAGTTTATCTCAACTCTCCGAGGCGTCAGACTTGTTGGAGGGTGGGGTTGTCAAATTTGACTCCGTGAGGACCCGGCTGTCTTTAGCAGACTGCAGGCTTGAACAAGTGCAGCTTGGAGACTGTGCTAGAGACTAACAATAACGTATGGTACCGGTATACAAGTAGCCACCTGGCGCCAAGGGGAGACAATAGAAAGTGTACTATCCCCAATGGCAATTTGATTTTATCGGTACCAATATTGCTGATAGTGCTTTTCTTTTCTATCAGCACTTAAACCCGGACTATCCCCTGTAGGCGTATATATACCTATTAAAATCCTATCAAATTCGTGAAAAGAAATTTCGCAATTTCAATTTTACCTGTACTAATCTGAAAAATGAATTCTATCTTTCTAGGCAAAGCCCCTGCACGCTGAGGCGATTTGATAATTAACTTGCATGTATTTATATAAACTTATCCCCGAGCTATGTAAATATATCAATATACACAGGTGACTCCCTGTTCTAGGTGCTTTTGTGCTATGATTATCATCAATATAATTGTTCAATCTTTGTCAGATGTCAATCATACATGTTTACGAACATGTTTCCACATTTATGAGTTCTTCTGAATTATTAGGACTAATAAATGAATGTATAGTTTTGCATGACAAACAAAATTTCTCTTTTTTCTACTTTGCGTCCTGACAAACATCTGACGCTCGCAAAACATATCTATTCCATTTTGGTAGGCAAACATGGCTATATGATGGCCTGGAAGTGCCATGACATTCACGCCCTTTATCAGTGAGAGGCACGACACGATGCACGATGAGAGGCACGAGGGACGATGCGATGTACGATCAAGATGCGATGCATCAGACACGATGCGAGAAACTATACGTGAAACTATACGCGGCACGCCACAACATGCGAGGAAGATACGAGAAACTACACTCGGCACGATGCGAGAAACTATACGAAAAACTACACGTGGCACGATGAGAGAAACTATACGAGAAACTACACGCGGCACGATGTGAGAAACTATATGAGAAACTATACGCGTCACGATGCGAGAAACTATAACACGCGATGGACGATGTGAGTCACGATGCGATAAACTATACGGGTACGCGGCACAATATGACGGACGATATGAGAGACGATGCGAGGCACGATGCAAAAAACTATACGGACACGCGACACAATGTGTCGGACGACGTGAGAGACGATGCGATGCAAGATGCGAGAAACTATACGGGCACGCGGCACAATGTGACGGACGACGTGAGAAATTATAGGAGCAACTATACGCGACACGCGGCACGATGCGAGGGACGATACGAGAACCTACACGAGGCCTCGTAAAGATTTTCGTTCAGTGTCGCTTGACAGACTGCAGAAAAAAAATAGACAAATAACAATATTTGCTAACGGACTGTACCCCATATTGAGAAAAGAAACCCCTGTTATCGTCAACAACTTAAACATATCCCTACGCAGCAGACATAGAGGACAACCATAGACAGAGATTATGCTGAACTAAATATGCAACGCGAATGTGTGTGAAGGAAGAAACCAGAAACTTGATGTGATACCGCACGGATATGTGGCCTGAGTGAGGTCTGGCGTGCGAGGTCCGAGTGAAGTTCAGTCATAGGTTACTTTACCACCGGGTTTGATGTGGTCATACATAGAAGATAACCAGGAGATGGAATTCTGGAGATTTCTGTTCAATTCAAGACAATGCACCTGGGTTGTTTTTCCTAAAAAAAAAATGAATATACAAACATTTATGGTTATCTGTTGAAAACAACCCGACAGGGGCTGGGGCATAGAAATACCCCAGGCACCAGTCAGATTTCGGACAGGATTCACGCCCAAGCAGCACACCGCCGGAAGTCATATCATATATAGTAAACGCGATGTTGTCGAACATTCCGATTACTTTTTAAATTCTGCATAATACCTCTGTTGACCTAGCGTTAAACAGAATGATCTAGAGATAATTTGTCCCATTTATATGGTCGGAGGATATGAAACGTATTTCGCTCATGTGCAAACCTGAAACGTTTGTACGTGGGTTTTCCCCTATACGAGATAGTCACGTTGTAAAGGTCATCTTCCGCTATTGGGACAGGGGTAAAGTGGCGTGTGCTTGTGAAAGTGAGCATGCGTTGTGGTGAGGTTGATCTGTTGAATAACTTAGCTATAGAATACAAGCGATCATTTCGAGTGCGTCCATCCGAGTGCTGTAGATTGAAACACGTCGTAAACTTTCGATGACTCGACCACGGATGAACATCGTAGATTGGCTGAATAAAGAACTGCCCATGGCCAAAAATTCGTTCATGGTCACTCATCCCTTCAAAACATGTTCGTCCAAATAAAAAAATATGATATACATGTTTTGACACTGGTAACCTGTTTCCCTGTTCAACAAGCCGCCATTGCCCGCCTTATGGAGAGGCTTAATGTCTCATGACTTATTAACATACGGGTAAGGGTTGTCAAAAATATCACGTGACAATGTCAGTGCATGTTCTGCGGTGGTGTGGAGGTGTGCGTCGTGCGCACGTGCAGTCACGACACGTCCAGGTATGACGTCACGTCAGGTGCGGGGATACAGCAGCTGCGAGGCCAATTTTGAACTTGGCACTTGAATATTGAAACTTGGCAGATGACAAGTCTGACATTACAAGCGTCTAGTCCGTCATTCATAATCCAGCCGTCGTCCATTAGAGAATATCCGCGTCCATAATCCAAAGACCTATTCCACATTCCATATAACAGTATTAGCACCAAATTGAAAAAGACAATCATAGTATACATAAACATAGGCTTGTTTCCTGCAAGCGAGAAGCGGTCAACAGTGTTCAATGATGCCAGCAAGACATCATGATGCTCCAAAAATATTTTAATCCGTATCGCTGATCAGTATTCTTAATCCATAATATTCGTTGTAAAGTCGTCATCTGAAGAATGATGTATTTCAGTCACGCTTTGATTGTGACTGTTCATATGAGTACCATGAGGATCTACAAGTACATGGTTCATACGGCCCCTAGCCCCGGGTTAAGCGGAATTAGACACAAGTTACGAAACGTAGCGCCATAGATCTTGCACGCTACGTTCGTATTTTGCTATCAGCATGCGATATGTATCGCCAAATTTGAAAAACTTTGAGTGGAGGCGCTTGGTGGAATAACCCTGTTTTTGCAACAATGTTTTGTGACGTTGATTGAAATCGTCACATTTAACACAGGATCTAGCAAATGCTACAAAGCGAGATATGTGTACGCCATATGCAGGTCCCACTGGAATATTACTGTCCAGAAAGGGATAGTTTACGATGTCGAAATTGTAATCATGTCTTTTGTCATAAAGTCGACGAGAGAGAATGCCCGCTTCATTTTTAAAGAGATAGAGATCTAAATATGATGTGCCTGTTGGGCTATCTGTAGTTTCCTTCACACCCAGTGAAGGTGGATATATATCCTTCACTGCGTCATTTATATAGCGATTATCCACGGCGAGAAGATCGTCTATATAGCGTTTGGTGAATGAGAAGGAACGGGCTTTGAATGGATCGGTTTTTGAAAGCGCCTGCATATAGTCATATTCATACGAGAACAGATACAGGTCAGCCAACAGGGGTGCACAATTAGTACCCATTGGAATACCTATATGCTGCTGATATATTGTGTTGCCAAATATCACATAGATATTTTTAATGCGAAATTCAAGCAACTCTATAAACAAAGAAACATCCCATGAATGATATCTCTTGTATGTAGTCGAGCTAAAGAATGCTTTATGGCTTCCGACATTAACATATCTACGATCAGTTTTCTTGAACACAGATACTATTAATGAACTTAGACGGTCAATAAGGTCCTGATGAGGGATTGTAGTATAGAGAGTCGAGAAATCCCATGTGGATACATGTCTGTACGGTATGTGACCTTTAGCATCAAGTTCTTCCGTAAGACATTTTGAGTTTTTCAATATCCACATACATTCAACGCCAGAGTTCTTAGAAATTGTGGCGCAATACCTTTTCCAAAATGCTTTTACCTCCTGAAGGGCCCTCGTCATTAGGGTTGAAAGAATCTTGGTGGTGCAGCTTCTAGAACCAGCTATGAATCTAGCTTTGTATGGTGATTTATGCATTTTGGGAGTCCAGTATAGTTTTGGTATGTCGTTATGATTGGTTGGAAGACAAATACCTCTTTCCCTGAGAAACTTTTTGTGATTGTTAAATAAATCTTCCAGAATAAATGCAGTTTGGGACTAAGTAGACGTATTTGATGAAGATATGTCTACACCCAATTCTTTAACCAGCACCTGGTAATAGTAATATTTACATATGAATATTATATTATTCGGAGCTTTGTCTGCTGGGACTATGACGAATTTACTCTGGAGATTTGCTAGAACTTCTTGCGAATTGAGGTTTCTCAGTACTTGTTTTGCTTGGGGAAGAGTACTTCTGTCAATATGGCGGATTGTTTCAACGACCTTGCTCTTGGTGAGGTCCAGCCAATCAGCGAGTACTGTAGGTTCAACTTTTTCTCGCTTACACCAATCAATAACGTACTGTTCCAATGCAGACAGGACTATCTTCTGGTCGGCCTTCAGATTTATTCTTCTTGGCTCTCTATATTTAGGTCCTTTCATCAGGAGTAATTTCAGATCCTTATCACTCACCACATCAAGGTCACCAGTCACAATATGTTTGCATGGTGTATGGATAAAGTTTGACGATTCACAATCACAACTATAGCCTCCTGACGTGTATAAGTTCCAGTCAAACTCCTTGACAGCATTGGGGTAATTGAATATTTTGGTGGCTATAGATTTAGTATACTTATATGAAATGCAAGGAGGTTCTGTGAACTTCAAATAGTTTGGTACAGCGTTGCGTACCTCTGGATCATTCAGGATTCGAGGTAAATTAATGATGTCCAGTCCTTTATCTAAGTAGTTCAGTTTCAAGAAAAGCCGATGTTCGATTATGTTCACTGGACGATACCACCGAAAATACGCTTTATCTTGACATACTTTACTGATTTTTGGTGGTATTATATTTCCTGAAGACGCAGATTGTTGTATATCTCTGGCTATTTGATTTAAAGGTAACGCATACAGAACTGTACGTAAGCTATGTATACAATTGGGTGTGTTAGTTAAACCCACTAAGTAATTTAAAGTGATATGATCGTGAATCATCGAACTATTAAACTTTCGCCAACCATGGCTGCGTTGTCTCCGTTGATGGGGTTTAAATATTTGGGTAATGTTGGATATATTTGAACGGCGGTTTGTAGCATTGCCGAACCCACTGACATTATCATTTAAACCGAACGGAAACACTGACCCAAGTTCTAGCATCCATATCTGGCGTGTATCGATAGGATCCTGTGCAGAGACAACGGGTGACAAGTCTGATGTGGCTAGTACCCTAAGCAGCGGCGGTGACGAGGGAATCCCGAACTCACAGACTTTGTTTCAGATGGATGACGCCAATAGTCTGGGGAAAAGTTTGGATATGTTTAGCGCGTGGCAAGTCTGGACATTAACAGTTACTCTGTATGTGTGTGTACGGGGGTGTGTGTTTGTAGAAAACCCATACTCTCAAGTACACCCCGCATACACACCACCACGACCGAATGTAGAGGGATGTTATAATTACCTCGTGAAATATGTAATAAGCACAATAACAAGCGTCAGATCCGACATTCAATATTCAGCCGTCGTCCATGAAAGATTTTCCGCGTGATTAATCGAAGTATCAATTTTGTGTGACAGTTAGCACCAACTTCAAATGTTTTTAGCCCATCATCACCAGATGGTGGGCTGTTCAAATCGCTTTTTGTCCGTGGTCCGTCGTCCGTCGGAGCGTCCGTCCGTCGTCCGTCCGTAAACAATTCTTGTTATCGCGATTTCTCAGGAACTACTGTATGGATCTTTCTCAAATGTGGTACACAGGTTCCCCTTGGGGTCTAGTTGTGCAAGATACCTTTTTTGGTCCGAATCGAAAATCCAATATAGCCACCAGGCGGCCATCTTAGATTTCCCCATGAAAACTTGTTATCGCGATTTCTCAGGAACTACGGCGTGGATCTTTCTCAAATTTGGTACACAGGTTCCCCATGGGGTCTAGTTGTGCAATATACCTTTTCTGGTCCGATTCCAAAATACAATATGGCCACAAGGCGGCCATCTTGGATTTCCCCATGAAACCTTGTTATCGCGATTTCTCAGGAACTACTGCATGGATCTTTCACAAATTCGGTACACAGGTTCCCTTGTGGTCTAGTTGTGCATGATACCTCTTCTGGTCCGAATCGAAAATCCAATATGGCCACAAGCCGGCCATCTTGGATTTCCCCATGAAGCATTGTTATCGCGATTTCTCAGGAACTTCTGCATGGATCTTTCTCAAATTTGGTACACAGGTTCCCCTTGGGGTCTAGTTGTGCAAGATACCTTTTCTGGCGCAATTCGAAAATCCAATATGGCCACCCGGCAGCCATCTTGGATTTCCTAATGAAACTTTGTTATCGCGATTTCTCAGGAACTACTGCGTGGATCTTTCTCGAATTTGGTACACAGGTTCCCCTTGGGGTCTAGTTGTGCAAGATACCTTTTCTGGTCCGATTCCAAATACAATATGGCCACAAGACGGCCGTCGTCCGTCCGTAAACAATTCTTGTTATTGCGATTTCTCAGGAACTGCTGTATGGATCTTTCTCAAATTTGGTACACAGGTTCCCCTTGGGGTCTAGTTGGGCAAGATGCCTTTTTCGGTCCGAATCGAAAATCCTATATAGCCACCAGGCGGCCATCTTAGATTTCCCCATGAAACTTTGTTATCGTGATTTCTCAGGAAGTACTGCATGGATCTTTGTCAAATTTCGTACACAGGTTCCCCTTGTGGTCCAGTTGTGCAACATACCTTTTCTGGTCCCATTCGAAAATCCAATATGGCCACAAGGCGGCCATCTTGGATTTCCACCATGAAACCTTGTTATCGCGATTTCTCAGGAACACCTGCGTGGATCTTTCTCAAATTTGGTACACAGGTTCCCCTTGGGGTCTAGTTGTGCAAGATACCTTTCTGGTTCCATTCGAAAATCCAATATGGCCACAAGGCGGCCACCTTGGATTTCCCCATGAAACCTTGTTATCGCGATTTCCCAGGAACTTCTGCATGGCTCTTTCTCAAATTTGGTACACAGGTTCTCCTTGGGGTCTAGTTGTGCAAGATACCTTTTCTGGCGCAATTCGAAAATCCAATATGGGCACCCGGCAGCCATCTTGGATTTCCTGATGAAACCTTGTTATCGCGATTTCTCAGGAACTTCTGCATGGATCTTTCTCAAATTTGGTACACAGGTTCCCCTTGGGGTCTAGTTGTGCAAAATACCTTTTCTGTCGCAATTCGAAAATCCAATATGGCCACCCGGCAGCCATCTTGGGTTTCCTAATGAAACTTTGTTGTCGCGATTTCCCAGGAACTACTGCGTGGATCTTTCTCGAATTTGGTACACAGGTTCCCCTTGGGGTCTAGTTGTGCAAGATACATTTTCTGGTCCGATTCCAAATACAATATGGCCACAAGCCGGCCGTCGTCCGTCCGTAAACAATTCTTGTTATCGCGATTTCTCAAGAACTACTGTATGGATCTTTCTGAAATTTGGTACACAGGCTCCCCTTGGGGTCTAGTTGTGCAAGATGCCTTTTCCGGTCCAAATCGAAAATCCAATATAGCCACCAGGTGGCCATCTTAGATTTCCAAATGAAACTTTGTTATCGTGATTTCTCAGGAAGTACTGCATGGATCTTTGCCAAATTTCGTACACAGGTTCCCCTTGTGGTCCAGTTGTGCAACATACCTTTTCTGGTCCCATTCGAAAATCCAATATGGCCACAAGGCGGACATCTTGGATTTCCCCATGAAACCTTGTTATCGCGATTTCTCAGGAACTACTGCGTGGATCTTTCTCAAATTTGGTACACAGGTTCCCCTTGGGGTCTAGTTGTGCAAGATACCTGTTCTGGTCCGATTCCAAAATCCAATATGTCCACAAGGCGGCCATCTTGGATTTCCCCATGAAACCTTGTTATCGCGATTTCTCGGTAAATACTGCATGGATCTTTCTCAAATTCGGCAAACAGGTTCCCCCTGGGGTCTAGTTGTGCAAGATACCTTTTCTGGTCCGATTCGAAAATCCAATATGGCCACCAGGCAGCCATCTTGGATTTCCCCATGAAACCTTGTTATCGCGATTTGTCAGGAACTTCTGCATGGATCTTTCTCAAATTTGGTACACAAGTTCCCCTTGGAGCCTAGTTGTGCAAGATACCTTTTCTGGCGCAATTCGAAAATCCAATATAGCCACCAGGCGGCCATCTTAGATTTTCCCATGAAACTTTGTTATCGTGATTTCTCAGGAAGTACTGCATGGATCTTTGTCAAATTTCGTACACAGGTTCCCCTTGTGGTCCAGTTGTGCATCATACCTTTTCTGGTACGATTCCAAAATCCAATATGTCCATCAGGTGGCCATGGTACTGCATGGATCTATCTCAAATGTTATAAATGGGTTCCCCTTGGGGTCTAGTTGTGTAAAAGACCTTTTGCGCTCCCATACGAAAATCCAATATGGCCGCCAGGTGGCCATCTTGAATTTCCTCTTGAAACGTTGTTATCGTGAATTCTCAGGAACTACCTCATGGATCTTTCTGAAATTTGGTACACAGGTCCCACATGAGGCCTAGTTGTGCAAGATACCTTTTTTGGTCCGATTCGAAAATCCAAGTTACGCTTCAAATTAATACGGTATTCGCGAGTTGTGACGTTGCATCACACGAGTCGGCGGATCAAACGGGGTCCGTACCTTCACCTTCCATATCAAGGAGTTCAAATAATTCGGAATTAAAATGTATTTCTTCCAATTTTCAATCAGTTTTCTTTAGTCCAGTGAACTACCCCACTGTTTCGTCTGCCGACGGGTCGGCTACATGAAGGGACGTCACTCTTGTGACACGTTACAACTCGACAACTGTAGACTGCTGCGTGTTTCAATCCAAGGGAGATAATCAGCATTCAGACACTTTCGAAGTTAAACATTACTGCGCAGATCCCTTCAGTATTAAGTATTGTACCATCTATTTTCGAGCATGGTATCTTAAAAGAGATATCTCAAACTAGCCCAGTAAACATAACAGAATTAGCATTCGTGCCTAATTATAAAATCTTAAGTACGTTTCATAGCTCATGCCAAAGGGGTCAAAGAGATTTGTCTTCGCTTCCAGTACCCAAATGATGACACGTGCAAAAAAAGAATAATACAAAACGAAGATGAAAGATCCTCCGGACATTCATTTTCAGGCTAACTTTGCTCTTTTCTCTTTTACTATAACAACCGACATAAGTACAGTTTCTAGAAATCTTGAAACTCCTTAAACTTAGAAAGATTATATCTTGGTGTTTTCCAGTGTCCCTTTTTTGATCTTTTTTGTTCAAATTCGAAATTCTGCAAACAAAATTACAAATCAATTGTTTGTTCTTAGTAACAATGGACAAAAAGATCCTCTTGTCATTAGCTTACAATTATCGGACAATGGTGGGCGCCAAGGTCCTTCAGGATCTCTCGTTTAAAATAAAAACTCAAAATGGCTTCCTACAAGAGAGAAGCGGTCAACAGTTTTCATTGATGTCAACAAGATATCATGATGTTCTATATATAAAATCAATATCATTAACCATTATACTTCATCCAAATGAAAAATTCCAAGTCTTTTGTAGAGTAGTTATCTCAGTCACGGTTTTATTGTGACTGTTTTTAGGAACACCATGGAGATGTAAAACGCATGATATTCAAATGGTCTCTAACTCCGGCTCAAGCGGAATTAGACACAGGTCACGAAAAGTAGTGGCATAGATCTTGCACGCTATGATCGTATTTTGCCGTCAGTGTACCATATTTATCACAGAATTTGAGAAACTTTGAATGGCGGCGCTCGGCGGCATAGCCTTGTTTGATATGTTTCTGCGGTAATATTCTGTAGTTTGCACATGATTTAACAAATGCTACCAGGCGAGATATGTATACACCGTATTCAGGTCCTTCTGTAATATTGCTATGAAATGTCAAAATTGTAATTGTCTCTATTCTCGTAGAATCAACGTGAAAGAAAGCTATGATCGTTCTTGTAAAGGTAAAGTTCCAGATATGTTCCACCTGGGCTATTAGTGGTTTTCTTCAAATCGAGTGAAGCGGTGGGAAGGAGAGGAAGTGGTTTCGTTCTTCAAATCCAGTGAAGCGGTGCGGTGTGTGTGTGTGTGTGGGGGGGGGAGCAAATATCCTTCACAGCTTCGCCAATATAGGGATTATCCAGCGAAAGGAGATCGTCTACATGTATATAACGTTTGGTGAATGAAAAGGAACGGCTTTGGAATGGTTATCATTTGACAATTTCTGCATATTGGCGTATTCATATGAGGTCTGCCAAAAGTGGTGCACACTTTGTACCCATTGGGACACCTATACGCTCTTGGTATATGGTATTGCCGGATGTCGCTGATGAGAAATTCCTGTTTTATTGAACACTGATATTATTAATGAACTAAGGTGTTCGATGAGGTACATGTATAGGGAGTCGCGAAATCCCAATGTCTATACGGTATGTGTCCTTTGCTCTAGTTCTTCCGTAAGACTTTACGTGTTTTGAAGTATCCACTTGCATTCGACATCTGAATTCCTTGAAATGGCAGCACAATAATTATGCCAAATGATTTAACTGCTTGCGGGGCTCTTCTTAACAAAGTTAACAAAATTTTAGTTATACAATTTCTGGAACCAGCTATAACTATAGCTTTGTATGATGCAAAGCAGTGGAGATATAATGCCATAGCACATCCCCAGGTTAAATGGCGTTTTGGTTCAAGGGGTCCTTTGTGTCTAAATGTGCGTTTGATGACTCGATTTAGCCTCTTTTTTCACGAAATAGCTTCGGAATTCAATTTCATGCCATAACTATGATCATAACGCAATCGAGCTAGAACTGTCACATATTGTGTACGTATATTTTTTTTTGCCGTTTCTCGTCAGATCACCGAAGTTAAGCAACGTTAAGCTCGGTCAATACCTGGATAGGTGACCGGATGCTGTACTAGCTGGGTTGATCACTGTCCAGGGTAATAAGAACTGTGAGCACTCTCGTGTTCTGGCACATGTATAGGCACCGTCGTGATATGACTGAAACAAGGTTGAAAACGACCTCAAACCCTACTACTCACTCACCCCTTTTGCCGTTACATTAATACACAATTATTTTTAGGACATTTTATTATTTCGATTTCAACCGCACCACGTTTAGGCCAAACTGCCGCCTGATCGTACCATCTCCTTTTCAAACTCGGACAATATTTCTCGGACAATTCATCGATGAATTTCTTATTCTGTATAGCTTTGACCGACAGTCTACTTGCGTTGAGGGAAGATCAAAGCGAATTTTCTCTGGATTACGTGGCAATAGTTATATTTTCGAATTTGAAGAGTACTTGCGGGCACATTGTGAATATTTTCTGTTCTTTAGTATGGTGACGTTCCACGTCGAACGTCACCCAGGGACGTTAAACGCCGTGGTGTGCTAAAAAGGCCACCTAGTCCATTAATCGGAGTATAGTCTCGTTATGTTTCTCACACCAGGGTTCTTTGGGGTTCAAATGTTGAGGCTCAGCTGCCTGGGGTCACTCTTGTTTTCCGCTAAATGTCTTGCAGGCGACCTTTCGACCCCGACGAAATGGCTGCATAGAGAGCAAATATGACAGCGGTTACGTAAAGATGAATAACACCCATAAAAAGTGAACTAAAAATAGCATGGGAATTCCATTCACCAGTGTAGTCAAGGCCAAAATACCCGCCGGATCATTTCCATAGGACGAGGTTCTGCTAGTTCTTAACTCACGACGCTATATTTGAATTTTTCTATCAAACCTATTTCCTGCCTATCCCCGTATATAAGGCTCAAAGAGTTTGTTGGTATGTCGGTCTGTGTCCGTTGAACTGGATGATACTTTCACTCAAGGGCTGAGTGAATTTTTAGTCATATTGGAAATATTAAAGGTTTACTTTTGACAAGTTTTATATCATATATATCTGTCTGTTTGTTTGGTAAAATTCCTGCGCATATATATTCGAATGGACCAGTTTTAAACGAGCGAAAACCTAAACTGCGAGATGTCTTCTCTATGTCACATGTAAATCTATAATGCGGCAATCCCAAGAAGTTTTCTTGCCTGATATAGGGATGGAAACTGTGAAATGGTTGAATAGAAAATATCAAGTATGTCGTCGTGAGTTGAAGAACTCATTCGCGACTACTCGGCCTATTCCATTGAAGTCATAGTACCTGGCGCATTAATGTTGTAGGGATTTTACACCTCTCATGTGTAAACCGTGATCCGCCGCACGTGAGGCAGACCACATACTATAGGATGTGTTCCGGTCACATAGTCTCCATAGTTTCCATCTCTAGCCCATCTCCAAGGCAACGGGAGTCCTTCGGCTGACACGCGCTGCTTGGAGTTTCGGCGTAATACTGTGCCTGCAAGGAGTTTTAAACATCGACGCCAATATGGATTCCTATCAGTGATGGGCGAGATCAGTATGGCCTGCATATACTACGAGCCTGTGCCGACTGTTGAGAACTAGCAGAACTTCGTCCTATAGAAATGATCAGATGGGTATTTTGGCATTGACTAAACAGGTGAGTGGAATTGCCATGCCATTTTAGTTCACTTTTTATGGGTGTTGTTCAGCTTTATGAAGCATGTTACAGCTCAACGCCACCACCGATGACGTCTTGTGTGTGACAGACAAGGACAATGTCCGAGAGGTGGCCAGTGGTTTGCTACCGCTCCTGATGGCGTGCTCAGGTTCAGGAACGGATGAGACTGGGGGTTACGGGGGTAAAGCCCACCAATAATTTGAACAGAAATAGAGTAAACACTAAACTATAGTTTTGATGGTTTTCCGGAGAGAGTGACGAATGTGATACAGTAATCTTACTATCAGAATGCACCAGAACGCAGCGTTTTGCATCTGTAAATTCGGTAATTTTCTGGAAGATCTCTGCATAAGTTTTATGAAGTTTTGAGAATAACAAATGACGGCTGAACCTATAGCGTTTTACATATAGTTTTGAAAAATGGGCATGCATCCCAAAGATGAGAGTCGAGACTGATTTTCCGGATCGAACAAATGTTTACGTTCACCCAGAACAAATATGCTGTCAAAATTCTCCAGAAAGTACAATTTACATCTAGATTTAAAAAATATCCTGGACACAACAGGTGGACGAAATTGATTTCCGCGCGAGGCATCTTTACATATCTCTACAAAAGTTTTTTGAGGTCAAAATATTCCGTCAAAACGCACCAGAACATACCATTTACGGAATTTAAGTACCGGTATTGAACAATTACAGACGGGACCGTAATAGGAAAGTATAAGTTCGACTTCAAACATCGTTCTACTTTTTCACTTCAGCCTAAACATACACTCTCGAAAAATCGGTAATATGCTGTCAAAATGTCCCAGAACACTCCATTTCAGGTTTAGACAACTCCAGAGAAAAGCACATAAAACAACCAAAAATAGGAGCGATAACCGAGTGATGATTTGCGATTATATTTATCGAAAATTGAATGCGACTCCAGCTGTCTAGAATCCAGAGCTTCCAGGGCCAAACGGCTCCTGCACCCTCGCCTTAAGTGCTGGTTAGTATTCCCCGCCCAATTGGAAAACTCTTCCGCCATGCCTAAGATTTGCTCGTGTTCATGATTTGAAGATTCGTCCATTAGAGTTCTTGACGAGAACAACTACAGATGATATCGTGGCTACAGACTACCAAATTGGCATCCTGTTATGATACTTTACTGTAGCCCTCCTTTGATTTGTCAATTGTAAATTCATTTTGTGTTGTGTATTCATGGTACTTTTTTATTGTTGCCCTGGAAGCACTAATTTGTAAACATATTCTGTGACAATGACATCAACCTGCACCTGCTGTTTGTTCTATTTTTGGCATCGAACTCTAGAAGTTTCCAGATTTCAATTCAATTTTATTGAAGAGACATTCTGTAATATACAAAGAGTTTGTCTAAAGGCCATCTTATTGAACGAGATCGTGAAACTGATGGAGAAAATTTTGGACTGTCGACAAGTGTTTTCACGCAAAAGTGTTCGAGTGGAACTACTAATTATTGAGCACAGATGTGCCCGTTAAATTCCCTTGTTGGAGAGTTGTATAATTTCACTGGGAAGTCGACGTTGTCAGTTCGAGTTACAGAAATTTGACTTGGACGTCGGTCGTCGCTGGGCTGTTTTGTGGAGTGTAAAACGAATGGATTTGACATGAAGTGGACAACAAGAACTGGACACAGGATAAAGAAACTGGGAGGAGTTGTACACCAACGCTTGGAAGGAAGCAGACTGAACTGAGCACTCATTGGACTGTGTATGAACATTTAGGATCATCTAAGCTGCCTGCCACACTCCTTTGCAGTATTGTGGTAAGCCTAAGGTGTGTGGCATTGCATCACATTTTTTTTTTGTAACTTTTTTTAAATTTCTGGTTGATAATTTACATAAAATCTTTTAACCAGTTTTGGTTCAAGTTTAGTCAAACAGAATTGTACATTTAATTTTACTGATACAAGTATTCATTTTATGTGTTCAGTATGGCTGGTGTCTTTGATCCTCAAGAATTTGTAGGGAAGGAAAACCTGGCAATAAATGATTTAGAGGAGTTACGTAAGGTTGAGTTTTACGTGAGGTTGAGTTACAATCATTACCCAGCCTCTTAAATCTTACTGTCAGCCGGTAGGTAGAATGAAATAATCGAGGCAATAGAAGAGCACTTGAACCCAGAGAGTGAAGGAGGTTATGATGAATTTGAGCTAGACAAGAAGGTAGAATTAGCAAAGATAGCGCTGAGATAAAAGGAGTTAGAGGCAGAGAGAGAAGGGAAAGGTCAGGTTAGAGAAAGAGAGGTGAAAGGAGGACGGATCAAATTGGAACGGCTGAGTTTGGAAAAACAGGAAAGAGATAAAGAAAGAGAGAAAAGAGAAAAAGAAAGAGCCAGAGAGAGAGAGAGAGAGAGAGAGAAAGAGGAGAATGCTAGACAAAGGCAGCATGAATTGCGAATAAGTCAAGTGGAGGATCTGGTAGATCTGAGGAAAGACGTAGCCCAGAATTTGACCTACCTATGAATATTAGACTCGTTCCAAAATTCAATGAGGATGAATTGGAGACAGATTTCCCGTCTTTTTAGAAAATTGTCCATAGCTTTAATTGGCCACAAAAATCCCTGGAACCTGTTGCTACAAAGTGTATTTGTAGGTAAGGCAACTGAAGTTTACAAGTCATTTTCTGTGGAACAGTCTAGTAATTATGAAGTGATGAAAGCTTAATTAAAAAAGTTAATTAAATTTCTGGGACCTTGTTACTCTGACCAATCTTCTGCAACAGAACGTCAAATTCATTTGATCAGAGTCCTGCCATGCTGCCTTTGAACAACTCAAAACCATTTTGAATAATGAACCCGAGTTAGCAGCTCCAAACTTTTCTAAACCATTCAAGGTAGCAATAGATGCTAGAGGCGTAGGGGTAGATGCTGTATTGCTTCAAGAGGAAGAAGCTGGGGTAAAAAAAATATGCGATTCCTTACTCCAAGAAACTCGATGAACACCAACAAACAGGCATATTCCATCAATGAAAAGAGAACGTCGAGTCTAACATTTTGAAGTGTAGGTATAACCAACAGCTCTTGTGCGATGAAATTGTGTATACTGATCACAGTCCAGTGGTGTTCTTGGAGACATTTAAAACCAAGTCAAAGATTGTTTCG
Source organism: Hanleya hanleyi (assembly GCA_036873755.1). Classification (NCBI taxonomy): domain Eukaryota; kingdom Metazoa; phylum Mollusca; class Polyplacophora; order Lepidopleurida; family Hanleyidae; genus Hanleya; species Hanleya hanleyi. The sequence goes on along the minus strand of JAVTVY010032056.1, from coordinate 20,658 downwards.
CTGCCATATGTTTTTGCAGCCACAAGCTTTGAAAATTGTACATGTTGCTGGTAGAAATAATATAATTGCTGATGCATTGCCAAGAGAATAAATGTAATACACTTACTGTAAATTATCTTCCCTAATTACCTACCAGTATCTTGTAAAGAAAACTTGATTCCGGTAATATTTTCCTTTCTTTAAGTCGAGGGGTGTTATAATACTGTACTCTATCTCTCCTTTGATTTTTCAGTTGTAAATTCATTTTGTGTTATGTATCTATAGTAGTTAATTTTATTTGGTGTGACCATGGAAGCAGTAAGTTGTACACATATTCTGTGACAATAACATCATTCTGTACCTGTTTGTTCTGATTTTGGCATAGAACTCCAAAAGTTTCCAGATACCACATGAAAACACTAGTACTGAGAAGAATATTCCAGCAAATTCTTTATTGCATCATGTATGACCTCATTTTCTGGAAAGTTATCTGTGAGGTACATATAAGACGGAGTGTGACAACAACATAGAGGGTTAAAGTCCCTTGGTGAAGACGTGTAATTTCACTGTGAAATCGATGTTGTTAGCAGAAATACCCATGGTGGTGTTCCTAGGTTCGAGTTGCAGAAATTGGACTTGGACAGTTTTGTAGAGTGTGAACCGAGTGGATTTCACGTGGAGTGGACAGCAGGACTGCACGAAAGGAATTGTACAACAACGCTAGGAAGAAATCGGACTGAACTGGCCCTCAACGGACTGTGTATGAACATTTAGGATCATATAATTAAGCGCTCTTTTACAGTATTGTATTGCATATTGTATCACATTTTAAAACTTTTTTTATTTTCTGTTTGGTTAATCATGTAAAATCTTTTAACTCTGACATCTGGTATTTTGTTGTAATTTTGACGACTGTTTGCCTGCAGATTTGGCAAACTTCTTCGTGGTGCACTTTGGATAATAAATGTCTATCCTTAGTTGCAAATGTGAAGAAAAATGTCCTAGGTGATGAGTTAGAAGACGAGCCGAAACTTTAGCCACCGGAAAATCTAAGCCTCCACATCGGTAGTAATTTTCACGATGTTCAATTTCATGATATATAATTTCATCCGGGTGAGGGACTCGTCTTGACGGTATGCTACATCTGACAATTACAGGAAATTTATGCCAAGACTCGGCGTACAATCGGTTCCCTTAATGCTGCTCTGCACGTAAGTTCCGAATGACCCCCCTGGTGTCAATTCCCTATTCGATTATTCTGAATTTTGCGACACTGATCATTAAGTAAACACACAAGTGACAAAAACGATTTTATTTCCTTCCTCATCTGACAAACAAATATTCATTTACAATGTACAATGTACATTAGACTAAAGGACATTAAGTAAGAATAATAAAGAAGCAACGTGTCTTCTCACCAATGAAATACACATTGTAGAATCGAGTCATTCCCATACATGATATAAACATTCACGAGCTTGTACAGAAATTTGAAGACGCAAGAAAACAAAAATAATAAAGTGTATAAAAATAAAAACTATTTGTCACACACAGTAACCATCTACTTCATTCTAAACGGTCTGAGAGACTTAATATAATAAGAATAATGCCCAGTATGAGAAACCTTGAAAAACATCCATAGTGTATCTGTATTACAGAATGGACGTATAAATCATACATAACTAGCAAACTGCTCGTACAAATACATGTATTACAGATTCAGTTCTCCAAACATGTTTTAACTTTAACAAAACTGTTCACATATCAACATGTGAATATTCAATACCTAGCTTACATGAAGTACAATTTTACATATTAAATAATATGGGACCACCCAATTCTCAGTTTGCAATTGATACACGAGAAAAATAAGTGATCGAATGTAACGTTACAAATGGAATGTCTTTTAAGGAGACGACTTGAAAGCAGAATGATAAGAATAGTCACATGAGAGGCCCCAACCCCCTCTGCTGTTGAGATTGCTGTCACAAGTGGTTTAGAATTTTGTAACCGCAGCATTACTATATAAATTTACCTTCGAAAATTGGTCAAGGTCAGCCATGTTCAATATGACTTTAGTCAGTAACCATATGCGCCTCTGGTTGATGATGTATATTGTAGATCGGGTACGGCTATAGCTTCCAGGTACTTTGAATACCAGATTCTGATACGGAATATCTGGAAGACAGAATATGTGGAAGATACCGTCTTCCATATTCCGTCCCAGGATTTGATCCTCAGAATAGCTTCCAGGGGATGTGCTAACAGCACTGAACCTACATTTATCATATAACTTGAGTCAAAGGTAAATAAAAGGACCTTTTTTTCTTTGGATGGGTAAATGGCCCCAGGTCAGGTACAATACAGAAGAACCAAAATAAAATACTTCCACTACAAGACATTGTTCAATTGGCATGAAGTACAATATTATATTGTATACTTAGAAAAATTCCAAGGCACGGACTCTCATCATTCTCGATTAATAGGGCCGTGGAGTAGTGCATTCGTGCAAAAATGTGGATTCTGAGATGAAAACAATACTTGTTGTTCTCTGTAAACAACATATGAAGATCGTGATACGATAACGATAACCAGAACTAGATTTGGTCTACGACTACATATTGGAACAGCGAGTGTGCTGTATCAAGCTGGTTCTGGTTATCGTTTATCTTCATTATGTTTATGGAAAGAAACTGGTGATTTTGCCTCAAAATTGGCGATTTTGCACGAATGCGCTACTTCACGGCACTGTTGTTCGAGAATGACGAGACTTCGAGCCTTGAAACTTTTCTGAGTGTACAATATAGTATTGTAATTCATGCCAACTGAACAATTCCTTGTGTAGGCAATATTTTATTTTTGGCACTTCTACCACACCTGTTCTGGGGCCATTTACCCATCTAAACATACATGGTCCTTTAATAGGTCAAATATCCGTCGAAAGCCGCATACATGTAGGTGGTATAAATTTGATTTTATACATTATAACTTACCTCGAAAAATAAGTCAAAATCAGTCATCTTCAAGGAATGCAACAATCAGATGCATCTGGCATAAATTTCTAGATGTTAGCTATAATCCCCAAGCGATATTATGCTTACAGCATTGAATCTATTATTAACGTTAATTAGACATAAAACGGTGAAGGTTGGTAATCTGCAGCAGGCGTCTGGTTCTTTGGGTGAATTCCGGATAAGATTAATTTGAATAAATTAGAAAAAAAGCTTCAGAAATCTATATTGTAACAAGGTCACTTTTAGTTTCATATCATCGATTCCATTATGTTAATAGAAAATGTTTTCTATATGAAAGACAATCGCCCTCAAGTAGCCTTTACTCTATTGCACCAGCCATCACTGGGATTGTGAACAGGGTGTTTCTCTGAACCAGCTTTCCAACCAAATTGATTGATTACATTCGTTTAGACAGGGTTATTGCCCCTGGTATCGATGCAGAAGACCGGTAATGGCGGAGGTTTTGAATTTACGGCAATTTTGTTCTTCACTGCCTCGGAGTTAAAATCGGCAACAAAACAGATATTGTAGAGCATTCACAACCACTGATAGAAGCATTTGGATCAAATTGTTTAAACACAGCGGGATGCAAACGACAACTGCTCAAAAACGTCGAAAATGTTAGATGTTATCTTCTGCTTTCATGACAGGGACACTATAACCCTGTCTAACATTACCCCAATGAAAACCGCGCACGTTAGGCTTCACCTTTAAACTAAGAAAAAACTTCGGGACAACATAGCGGCACTCCCAGTCGGTTTCTATGAAAACACATTTCAAAGCGGTAAGATCAAACTAATTAAATTAAATCGCGAAACAATGAGTGAACGTTTACTATAGGGGTGTCGTGATCTGGCGTTGGACTAATCGGTGCGTCGGTTAATTACGCTGCTCTTCAGCAGACTCTTACAGGAGACTATAAGGATGGTTGATATGAGGTTGTAAAGGGTGAGGGGTGTAAGGCGGCCGGGGTGCATGGGATGAGATCGAGTTGTGAAGGGAAGCTCCGTCTTTGATTATATTGGACAGTTTGTCTGATTGACACGTTTGAAGTGGACGGGGTCAATTTCATACTTCTTGAACATCTGATAGATCTGTATCTTGGTCTGTTCGTCAATAAGCCCACGTTTACGAGTCAAGATCCAGGCGATAGCTGCAAAGTTAAGAAAATATTTGTATAGATTATCCCATGACAACATATCCATTTTATATGAAAATTTTCTTTGTGAAAATAAATATATAGAAAATACCAATGTCAAAGTCATAATATTCCAACTCATTAATCAAAACAGAATCCCGTATTGTATTGAGAGAGAAAGACAGAATTTTAGTTCAGCAATATTACAGATATATAGTGACGAACAACATAAATTTCTCTCTAACTCAAATATCTAACAACAAAATTACGTCACAAATCAATCGTTGTCGAACAATCCTTAATCACATATCTTATGATACTTTTCTGTCAATGCTTGTGGTGTCCATGTTAACATTATAAACACTTCACAAATCAATCGTTGACAAATAGTCTCTTAAGAGACTCTCTTCTTAACTTCATGCTCCTTGTTCTGGTGCGTTCTGAATTCAAGCATCATGCACATATACTTAACAATGGAGACCGCAAGATCGGTGTCTTTACCAGACTCTATAAACAAAACCTTTAACAGAGTCTCTTTCCTCCATAACACCATCATCATTGTACAAACCCATAGTTTGATTTTTTTCGTAGATTTTTCAGTGAATTCACATCAGCGGTATGGTCTAAACATCTGAAGAATCATATTATTTATGCTCTCGGACGGAGAGAGCATCATCTTTTTGAAAGAATAGTCCGCACACGATCGATAACCGGGTCCTCGACATCCATTTCTTCTGCCGAAGAACACAGTCTCCACCAATTCGGGAGGGTCCGGAGAATCCAAGCCAGAAGCCATTCTGAACAGTTTTCTCATCTTTACGCACGACAGTCTGCACCTCACGTACCTAAACAGTCTGCACCTTCTCCCCCACCTGACTCCCAGTTTCATCTTCAATTCTCCGCCCTTCAACAGTCTGTACCTTCTCCCCTACCTGACTCCCAGTTTCATCTTCAATTCTTCGCCCTTCAACAGTCTGTACCTTCTCCCCTACCTGACTCGCAGTTTCATCTTCAATTCTTCGCTCTTCAACAGTCTGTACCTTCTCTCCTACCGGACTCCCAGTTTCATCTTCAATTCTCCGCTCTTTAACAGTCTGTACCTTCTCTCCTACCTGACTCCCAGTTTCATCTTCAATTCTCCGCTCTTCAACAGTCTGCACCTTCTCTCCTACCTGACTCCCAGTTTCGCCTGCAATTCTCCGCGCTTCAACAGTCTGTACCTTCTCCCCTACCTGACTCCCAGTTTCATCTTCAATTCTCCGCTCTTCAACAGTCTGTACCTTCTCTCCTACCTGACTCCCAGTTTCAATTCTCCGCTCTTCAACAGTCAACCTGACTCCCAGTTTCGCTCTTCTTTAACAGTCTGTACCTTCTCCTACCTGATTCCCAGTTTTCATCTTCAATTCTCCGCTCTTCAACAAGTCTGCACCTTCTCTCCTACCGGACTCCCAGTTTCGCCTGCAATTCTCCGCGCTTCAACAGTCTGTACCTTCTCCCCTACCTGACTCCCAGTTTCGCCTGCAATTCTCCGCTCTTCAACAGTCTGCATCTTCTCTCCTACCTGCCTCCCAGTTTCATCTTCAATTCTCCGCTCTTGAATAGTTTGTACCTTCTCCCCTACCTGACTCCCAGTTTCATCTTCAATTCTCCGCCCTTCAACAGTCTGTACCTTCTCCCCTACCTGACTCCCAGTTTCATCTTCAATTCTTCGCTCTTCAACAGTCTGTACCTTCTCCCCTACCTGACTCCCAGTTTCATCTTCAATTCTTCGCTCTTCAACAGTCTGTACCTTCTCTCCTACCTGACTCCCAGTTTCATCTTCAATTCTCCGCTCTTCAACAGTCTGTACCTTCTCTCCTACCTGACTCCCAGTTTCATCTTCAATTCTCCGCTCTTCAACAGTCTGTACCTTCTCTCCTACCGGACTCCCAGTTTCATCTTCAATTCTCCGCTCTTCAACAGTCTGTACCTTCTCCCCTACCGGACTCCCAGTTTCATCTTCAATTCTTCGCTCTTCAACAGTCTGTACCTTCTCTCCTACCTGACTTCCAGTTTCATCTTCAATTCTCCGCTCTTCAACAGTCTGTACCTTCTCTCCCACCTGACTCCCAGTTTCATCTTCAATTCTCCGCTCTTCAACAGTCTGTACCTTCTCCCCTACCGGATTCCCAGTTTCATCTTCAATTCTTCGCTCTTCAACAGTCTGTACCTTCTCTCCTACCTGACTCCCAGTTTCATCTTCAATTCTCCGCTCTTCAACAGTCTGTACCTTCTCTCCTACCTGACTCCCAGTTTCATCTTCAATTCTCCGCTCTTCAACAGTCTGCACCTTCTCTCCTACCTGACACCCAGTTTCATCTTCAATTCTCCGCTCTTCAACAGTTTGCACCTTCTCTCCTACCCGACTCCCAGTTTCGCCTGCAATTCTCCGCGCTTCAACAGTCTGTACCTTCTCCCCTACCCGACTCCCAGTTTCGCCTGCAATTCTCCGCTCTTCAACAGTCTGCACCTTCTCTCCTACCTGCCTCCCAGTTTCATCTTCAATTCTCCGCTCTTCAATAGTCTGTACCTTCTCCCCTACCTGACTCCCAGTTTCATCTTCAATTCTCCGCTCTTCAACAGTCTGTACCTTCTCACCTGGCTCACAGTTTCACCTATAATTCTGCGCTCTTCAACAGTCTGCACCTTCTCCCCTCTCATACTTTCAACAGATTGCACACCTTTACGCACACCAGTCTGTACCTTCTCCCCTCTCATACTTTCAACAGATTGCACACCTCTACGCACACCAGTCTGCACCTTCTCCCCTCTAAACACTTCCAGTTCGCGCCTTATAGCCTCCACTTCTACGCACTTCCATACATTCAACAGTGTTCTCATCTCTGCGTAGTATCATGATCAGTTTTCATCTGCTCCACACTATAGTTACACATCAAAGCAAGACCATGATAAACCCAATATTTCCGACATAATAAGACTTCACAAAGAAGGAGAAGGACCAAATAAATGACATCAGAAACATTCCATCGCATGACTGGGAAGAACAATCAGCGCTTTACACTTTACATCAACATCTACAAATTCCGTCTGATATGGCAAAGCGTCCAGCTCAGCAGCTGATCTGTATCTGCCAGCAAAAACATTTTTCGCATAACTCGAATGAACGGTGCTCTTATCCGCTCGATCCTCAACACTTCACCAAAATTAATAATAAAATCTATAACATCATCATGAACGAATATAGTTATTCGGTGAAACTCGAGGATCAGCGAACGGGGACAAGTCTACAACAAAATCGTCGACTGACAAAACATCTTAGAAAAGAATGTCGCAAACTATTCGCTAAAATTCAACGTTTGCTCCAACGCCTCTACTTCTTCTACCTCGATTTCCTGCTTGGCAAGAAAATAAAGATCTGTTGTTTAGCTCATCGAATGACAACGACCTTTGATTGACACACTCACTGTTCTGACTAAGCAGTCACGGTTATTCGGCATGATGATACGAAGAATACAGGTAAAAACACTGGCGAGTCAATACAAGCAAAATCACCAAACGACTAATATTGAAAGGAGTTTTACAGTTACAATGAATACTAATGAGCACGAAACAGGTACACAATGCAGCGTAATGGCTGGCTTGAATCAAATGTCAGCAAAACAAATAGATTTTCAAAGTTCACAGCACAGTAAATCCACAGAATATAACATAGAATTTCACATGCAGTTGGACGGCAAATTCACGAAACCACTGCATAAAAATCCAAACCAATCTCTATATAAATTCGCAAATATATGAAAATGAGACAGAGTGATTTAAAATAGATCAACCCCCGTAAGTAGTATACAAAGAGTAAATGGAGGTCTATTGACCTCAGAAATTTGCATATGACCTCTGTGACGTCACGCGACAGCCAATCAGAAGCGAGTATTGTGTCACATGGGGTCATGGTGGGTTTAAGATGGCGGCATGTGGTGGTGGGTTTAAGATGGCGGCATGTGGTGGTGGGTGGTGGGTTTAAGATGGCGGCATGTGGTGGTGGGTGGTGGGTTTAAGATGGCGGCATGTGGTGGTGGGTGGTGGGTTTAAGATGGCGGCATGTGGTGGTGGGTGGTGGGTTTAAGATGGCGGCATGTGGTGGTGGGTGGGGGGTTTAAGATGGCGGCATGTGGTGGTGGGTGGTGGGTTTAAGATGGCGGCATGTGGTGGTGGGTGGTGGGTTTAAGATGGCGGCATGTGGTGGTGGGTGGTGGGTTTAAGATGGCGGCATGTGGTGGTGGGTGGTGGGTTTAAGATGGCGGATTGTAGAAAAACGTATAAAAGCAGGCGATTTTTAGGGGTGGGGTGTATTCATTGCACTACCCTGCGGAGCACTCTGACTACCTGACCTGACCAGCCTGCCTGCCTGCCTGTCTGCCTGCCTGCTTCTCCTCTAGCCAGCCAGCCAGCCTGCTTGCCTGTTTTGTATGAGCTGTGTAGAACCTTTTACTTTTTTTCATTTTACCAGTGCAAATTCACCAGACTATTACACCGTAGCAGTTGCTCATCAGCCTGAGCCCATAGTCATGCAGTCATCATTTTTAGTGAGGCTTGGAAAGTACCGTGTTCGCCTGATTGATGAGATGCAGCATGTGGGCGAATTATGTGATTTCCTTATGGAGGAAAACATACTCCTGAAACAGCGTGTCGAAGAAATCATGGCTGAGAAAACCACTTCAGCACAAAACACAGCCCTCATCGATGGTCTACTGCGCTCTACCCCCTATGCATTTCTAGCCTTCGTGGCGGGGTTGAAGATCACGGGAAATGAAGAACTAGCAGATTTACTTGAAGCCCACGTTATACAAGATGATGATATCTTAGTCATGGATACCACCGAAGAGCGTACAGCTAGCAAACGTACGCACCCAGCGTCTGGTGTACCTGCCAAACGCGCTGCACGACCCAAACGGCCCCGACTAACACCTTTACAAATACCTGAGTCAGTGCTTCAGCCAGTACCCCAGCAAGTGCCTGAGCCTGTGAAAGAAGAAGAAGAAGAGGTGCAACTTCCTATGTCTGTGCAGGATATCAATAACATTATCCAGCAGGCCTACCAGGCAGCCCACACGGACATTTGGGAGCTCTCAGCCTATTTAACTGTGAGTGTCAAAGACGAAGAAGTGCATTTTAACGCATCGGGCTTTAACGACAGACCAGGTAGGAATATTGCCTTGACCTTCGACACCTGGCAAAAACTGGAGACCCTTGATTACGCCATCGATGCGGTTATTCGCGACCAGGGGAGTGACGAAGCGAAATTTTATGTGGATGACGACATCTTTGTCAGCTGTGCCTATTTCAACGACCAGCTCCTGGTGCATATCCGCAAATGGAAAATGAGGTTAGATACGCAAGAGCGTGTTCCTTGTCCTCAGGGTGTCACCTTGAAATTAACGGCGTGGCGGAAGTTGCAGAGTCTCACAGCTACAATTCGTCAAGCCGTGGCTTACCAGGTGTCTCACTATATTTATAAGAAGTACATCGACACAGTCCTGGATCTTATCAGACCTCGCATTCGACACTTGCGTATCCAAGCATGTGCAGGCTGTGGGAATAACAGTCCGATAAACATGCACACGTGTGTGGACACTAGTGTACCCTCATACGCACTGATCACTGAGGCACTACAGGACGTGACCGAGGCGCAAATTGCCCTGGCGTTGGAAGCTGCCTGCCCTCCCAAAATTCCACGTGAAGACATTACTACCTACATCTACGTGCACCAGGGGCGGAAAGACGATGATGAGTTCAAACAAGTCTTGTTGCAGAACTATTGAACAAGTGTGGTGTTGAAAAACATTTACCGTATTCCTACACGTTCATTGAAGTGGCTTGAGAGCGTATAATTGTATTCAATACTCAGAGTTTTTACTGTTAATTGTATTAAAATTCAATACTCAGAGTTGAAGACGTTCATTCTATTGTCTTGTTGTATAAATATTGAGCATTTTCAAGTCTTATTGCATTGGAACATTCAGACATTATCATCTGCCAGTCTTGCTCAAGCTGAAAATACGGCTTCTCTCCTCACGTATTCCTACACTATGTTCATTTTATGTTCATTGTGCATTGAAGTGCCTTCATAGCGTATAATTGTATTAAATTCAATACCCTGGTGAACACGTTCATTCTATTTGTGTTAATAAAAATAGTAGAAAATTAAAAAATGGTTGTTAGTGTTCATTCTTTTTTTTTTTTTGGCAAAGATAATTGTATTAAAAAAAAAAAAATTCATACGGTGGGGGTGATGGGAGCTGGTGTTATTTTTTTTGGTGCTTTTTGAGTTTAGAAGTTTCCTCTTTCGGAAAGATGGGGTGGCTCTAAAAAGAGCCTTTGGAAAAGTGTTACGACACTTGTTTTAGGAGCGGTAAATTCTCTTTACCCCGGCCACCTGCTTCCTACACACGGGACACTTGATCTTTAAATGCTGTTCGTCCGTTTCAGCGCAGTGGCACATGTCCCCTATACAAGTTAGCGTCACCCAGCAATCTTCACATAGGCATAAATGCCCGCACGGAAATAGGGCGTACAGGCTTTCCTCGTCTGTACACACGCTGCATCTTGATTTACTTTCTTCCTTCTGTAGGGCTTCTTCTTGTTTTGAAATCATAACGTCCATTTGATCCATGTCTTGTCTCATGTGATTAATCTGTTCGTTCAGGCGGGTTACCTCGGCCCAAGAGCATGGTGGTGGTGGTGTTGTTGTTGTTGTTGTTGTTGTTGTTTCGGTAGCCGACGTTGTTTCGGTAGCCGACGTTGTTTCGGTAGCCGACGTCCTTATAATCGGAGTTTGGGTAGCCGTTGTATTTGCTGGAGGTCTGTTACTGTTTAACCAGGGGAGTTCTTCTTCTTCATCAGTTATATCCTCATCTTCTTCCATTGCTGCCACCCTCCTGATTTCTTGGTCTTGTTCTTGACTTCGCTGTCTTATCAACCTCGCATCTTCTTCCATTACCTCCCGCCTCAGCTGTTCCAGTTGTTCTTCACTTCGCCGTATCATCGTTTCGTCCGCAATAACCTGCTGAAAGCTTGTAATTATTGTCACTCCACCATCGTTATGTTCATCTCCACTCGTAATCACCTCTCTGTGTTCTCTAGGTTCTCTAGGTTCTCTAGGATCTCTAGGATCGGTGAATAGTCTTCGTCTTGTACCCATGATTGTAGTTGTGAATAAATGGCAACATACTACGCGTTATTTATAGTCTAGGCGGCATGTGGTGGTGGGTGGTGGGTTTAAGATGGCGGCTGTGGTGGTGGGTGGTGGGTTTAAGATGGCGGCCGTGGTGGTGGGTGGTGGGTTTAAGATGGCGGCCGGTGTGAGTGGGTGCAAGATGGTGGTATCTGCTAAAAATTGTTGTGTTTCTTTTCCAATTTTAAACGGGTGTGATTTTGCAATAAATGCGAGTGCACGTATAAATTTTATTTCAAGTTGAACTGGGGCAACTGATGGTGTAGCATTTAAAAATTTAGAAGGGTAGCGATAGACTAAGCCACTATTTTTAATAATTTTATCGATTTTTAAACCCATAAGGTTATGGTTAGGTAGTGTGGAAAACCCGGTACACTGGAAATAAATCGGTTTTTCTGGGTAAAAATACGTCAAGTATGTTGCTCACAGCCTTATAATGTGACCCTGAAAATTGTAGCTGGTTTATGGAAAGAAAACTAGGAAATTTTTATCCTTGGGCAACGGTAACACAGCACTATACAGTGTGCAGGCAAAAATGTGAGTACAGCTATGGGTGTCAAATGGGAAAAATTTCCTAGTTTTTTCTTTTCGATAAACATGCTGCAGTGAACTCACATTTATTGCAAAAAATGAGACCCGTTTTAAAGTTGGAAAAATAAAACACAAAATTTTTTAGCAGATACCACCATCTTGCACCCACTCACACCGGCCGCCATCTTAAACCCACCACCCACCACCACGGCCGCCATCTTAAACCCACCACCCACCACCACAGCCGCCATCTTAAACCCACCACCCACCACCACATGCCGCCTAGACTATAAATAACGCGTAGTATGTTGCCATTTATTCACAACTACAATCATGGGTACAAGACGAAGACTATTCACCGATCCTAGAGATCCTAGAGAACCTAGAGAACACAGAGAGGTGATTACGAGTGGAGATGAACATAACGATGGTGGAGTGACAATAATTACAAGCTTTCAGCAGGTTATTGCCGACGAAACGATGATACGGCGAAGTGAAGAACAACTGGAACAGCTGAGGCGGGAGGTAATGGAAGAAGATGCGAGATTGATAAGACAGCGAAGTCAAGAACAAGACCAAGAAATCAGGAGGGTGGCAGCAATGGAAGAAGATGAGGATATAACTGATGAAGAAGAAGAACTCCCCTGGTTAAACAGTAACAGACCTCCAGCAAATACAACGGCTATCCAAACTCCGATTATAAGGACGTCGGCTACCGAAACAACGTCGGCTACCGAAACAACAACAACAACAACAACAACAACAACACCACCACCATGCTCTTGGGCCGAGGTAACCCGCCTGAACGAACAGATTAATCACATGAGACAAGACATGGATCAAATGGACGTTATGATTTCAAAACAAGAAGAAGCCCTACAGAAGGAAGAAAGTAAATCAAGATGCAGCGTGTGTACAGACGAGGAAAGCCTGTACGCCCTATTTCCGTGCGGGCATTTATGCCTATGTGAAGAATGCTGGGTGACGCTAACTTGTATAGGGGACATGTGCCACTGCGCTGAAACGGACGAAAAATAAAAAAATAACACCAACTCCCACACATATAAAAACACCTCCCCTCCCCCTCTTTCTAGTCCAAGCCCCTGTGCTGGTTCAATAATTTCAGTCCGTTATGATTCGGGCTGTAATGTTATTCCTTTTACCGATGTGTAAAAGTAGTAATATGTCGCACAGGGTCGTCAACGACAGTGACAAATATCTGCAATCATGCAAAAACACCTCCCCTCCCCCTCTTTCTAGTCCAAGCCCCTGTGCTGGTTCAATAATTTCAGTCCGTTATGATTCGGGCTGTAATGTTATTCCTTTTACCGATGTGTAAAAGTAGTAATATGTCGCACAGGGTCGTCAACGACAGTGACAATATCTGCAATCATGCAAAAACACCTCCCCTCCCCCCCTTTCTAGTCCAAGCCCCTGTGCTGGTTCAATAATTTCAGTCCGTTATGATTCGGGCTGTAATGTTATTCCTTTTACCGATGTGTAAAAGTAGTAACATGTCGCACAGGGTCGTCAACGACAGTGACAAATATCTGCAATCATGCAAAAACATCTCCCCTCCCCCTCTTTCTAGTCCAAGCCCCTGTGCTGGTTCAATAATTTCAGTCCGTTATGATTCGGGCTGTAATGTTATTCCTTTTACCGATGTGTAAAGTAGTAATATGTCGCACAGGGTCGTCAACGACAGTGACAAATATCTGCAATCATGCAAAAACACCTCCCCTCCCCCTCTTTCTAGTCCAAGCCCCTGTGCTGGTTCAATAATTTCAGTCCGTTATGATTCGGGCTGTAATGTTATTCCTTTTACCGATGTGTAAAAGTAGTAATATGTCGCACAGGGTCGCCAACGACAAAAACAATCCCCTCCCCCTCTTTCTAGTCCAAGCCCCTGTGCTGGTTCAATAATTTCAGTCCGTTATGATTCGGGCTTAATGTTAATTACTGAGAGAGAGACAGAGAGAGAGACAAAAAAAAAACCTATGTGTTTCAAAGTAAGAGATTGGTCCTGAAAAGGACCGTTAATATCGGGCAGGGATTGTTTTTTGGTGTTGCAGTTTGCTAGTACTATAGAATAAAAAGAGGGTATGATGAAGGACCTGTGATTTGAATTTGTGCCAAGTTAGAAGCTCTCTTTCGACAGTAATGGGTTGGCCCTGAAAAGGGCCTTTGAAGTTCAATTTGTTGACCCTGTTTTCTTCAGGGAGGGAGTTTTCCTGTCTACTCCCTTACATCTTGCTCACGGAGAAATATCGTTGTGGCTGTAGTGTGTAAATGTGTTGATGGCAGCCGTCTGCTTCTTCGTCAGGAGTTATGGGCAGGTCTTCTAGTAAGCGTGCGGATGGAATAGCTGCTGCTGCCATGGATATATCCTCCGGATCGACGGGGGGCTGTTGTTGTTGTTGTTGTCGTTGTCCTGGAGGAAGGGGAGGAGGGTGCATCTCCTCCATGGTCTTTTGGAGATGCTCCAGCCACGTCTCGTCGTCCCCCACTGTTCTTGCCGTTCTGATTAGGGTTGTTAAATTTTCGGCGGCCTGGCGGTTGAAGTTGTTGTTCTTTTGTTGTTCTAAATATCTGTACCACAGTCTGACCTCCGCCGCCAAAAAATCTTTGACGGCTCGACCCATGGCACGTCTTTCTCTTGTTTCTTGCTGCCGGCGTGCTATCGTGATTCGCCCGGAGGCCTTGGTGGTAGATATTTTCGCAACAGCTCGACTCATCTTCTTTTCTATGTATTATTCCTCTACGTATTGTGACGGCGGTGAAAGGTTTTGGAATGCCCCACATCATGCGCCCGCTGGCTTTTATAGTGTAATGCGCGGACGTCAGCGAAATTTTTATATTTTTTTGTGCTCACTTACGCTGGAGAAATATTTTTGTGTTTCTTTTGCAATTTTAAACCAGTGTGATTTTGCAATAAATGCGAGTGCACGTATAAATTTTATTTGAAGTTGAACTGGGGCAACTGATGGTGTAGCATTTAAAAATTTAGCAGGGTAGCGATAGACTAAGCCACTATTTTTAATAATTTTATCGATTTTTAGACGCGTAAGGTTATGGTTAGGTAGTGTGGAAAACCCGGTACACTGGAAATAAATCGGTTTTCCTGGGTAAAAATACGTCAAGTATGTTGCTCACAGCCTTATAATGTCACCCTGAAAATTGTAGCTGGTTTATCGAAAGAAAACTATAGAAAAAATAGCCTCCGTTTCAGTGTACCAGCGTGGGGAGTTGCGAATGATTTTGGTGCGCTGTGGATGACGCCATCTAGCGGCCGTTACAGGCACTGAGAATGGAATTTCTATCGGCTTGAGGGGTCATCTGCTAATAACCAATAGACCGGTGAAGCCCTGGAGACGATTTCAATGTTGCCTTCTCCCCGCCCTGTGAGCGAATTCTTAATTGTTACAGTCCAGGCACAAATGACACGCAGATGTAGCGTCGCAAATGTTCTGAAGTATATTTATCTTGGAGCGAGCCTACAAAATTGCATTGTAATCTCAATTTAATTATTTTCTAGAACAGGGTACGGGTACGATACGATACGATACGAATTTTATTACGATGAAATAACGGACTGAAATTATTGAACCAGCACAGGGGCTTGGACTAGAAAGAGGAATGTTTTTGCATCAATGTGAAGCATTCGTGAAGGGGCATCCGACAGGATGGGTGTGACGTGAAACTGACGTCATTCTGCGCATGCGCGGTAGACAAAAACTATGGAAATAGACGTTTTGGGGGCCAAGTGTGCCACTATTGGTCCGATTGGGTCAAATGAGGTATCAATGTGAAGCATTCGTGAAGGAGCATCCGAGGGGATGGGTGTGACGAACTGACGTCATTCTGCGCATGCGCAGTAGTCAAAGTGTATGGAAATAGACGATTGGGTCGAGTGAGGTATCAATGTGAAGCCTTCGTGAAGGGGCATGCGCCTGGGCCAGTGTGTCGTCCGTGTTCAACATTCTGCGCACGCGCAAACAGGAAATTGTGGGAAAAGGGCATTGGAAGGAACGTTTTGTTATCGACATGGGCCACTAATGATCTGATTGGGTCCAGTGAGGTATCGTTGCGAATCAGTCGTGAGGAAGCATCCTACTGGGTGGATGTGGGGTAAGGATATTGTTATTGTGCGCATGTGTAGGCAGTGAACTGTGGGAAAAGGGTATGGGAATAGACATTTTGGAGTCTAGGTGAGCTCTTAGTGGTCCGATGGTGTCGTATGAGGTCTTATGTTGGAGCTTTCCTGGAGGTGCATCCGACGGTTCGTTCGTATAGTCCGCGCATGCGCAGTTTGGCCGTAGTATAGAAAGTAGGCATTTTGGGGGTGCGCGGGAGTGGATACTGAACAACTATGGGTCCATGGTTGTGGTTGGGTGGGTTCTGCGAACAGACGTCACTCACGGTTTCACTAAAACTACCTCCGAACACAGAAGAGTTCCACTTCCCACTGGGAGTTCCCCGACTGCCCGAACCCCTGCGCGATACGCAGCGCGTGGGTGTTCTCCGGCTGCGCGCGGCATCACCGGAAGTTGTCACGTGGTTTGGTGGCTCCCCTGGTGGCGCCGGTCATCTCCGGCCATGCCCGGCCCTCTTCGAGATAATAGATAGCCTTCATCCTTTCCGAAGCATTCATGCATAGACGAGGGACTCCGACAATATTACCCTCTATTTATCCATGTAAATGACCATTGGGGAACCCTCAGTTTTCCCCAGAACTGTATTGGCACGAACAGAAATACATGGAACTTGTAGTAATAAATTTAATCTATAGGTGTTGGACGAGTCTCCATTCGCCGCCTTTTATCTCCTCCTCGAACTCTATAGTTTTCAAGATCACTGCAGTAAAACAGAGGTAATGACAAAAATACATGAAACCATGGAACTTATAGAAATAACATTAACTATTGGTGTTGGACGAGGCTCCACTCGCCGTCTTTTGCCCCCACCTCGAACCTCTATAGTTTTTCACATCTTCCTTCGTTTTAATGTGCATGCTCCATTTCTCTGGTTAACTTAAAATGCACTGCGCGCAGGCCACTTGTTTTTTTTATTATCACGTTATTGTTATGACGTTGTTGTTCTGACGTTCATTGATGTTGAATAAAAATTGATGAAAAAACACAAAAAATGATGGGGGTTTGACTTCTTTTTTTTTATTTAAGTCCACAAGAAGGTATAGAATAGGTACAAATAGAATAGTAGTGGTATGGTACAAAAAAAGTTCTGTCAGGAGTAGGATTCGAACCTACGCCAGCTCTTCGCCGACCAGCACTTAATACCGGCGCCTTAGACCACTCGGCCATCCTGACTTTTACATTTGTGTATCAACAGTTATAGTTCGACATTGTTCACAAGTCCAAGTAAGTGGTGCTCACACCATCGACCAACACTTTCCGTTTCGGGTAAAAGAAAGTAAAGGCGTCTCGTTGCTGAATGTACGTCCGCATCTGGTGGTCAACCACCCGAAATCCTCGGTTAGTGCCACTGGCACTGGCCTGGCTTTGCAGCACGTTCAAGTACAAGGCTTTGTCGATGTTGGAATCGCGCCGACTCACCCCTTTGCAGCTAAACTTATTTTCGTCTCTCCCGTAACAGTAATACGTCTTGGAGGAGAGACCAATCATAGCATCCCCACTCCACTCCAGCTTGAAGAGGCCCGGCGTACGCTTATCGTACTGGTAATGGTCACGTCGAGGTAGCCACTGGTCCCGTTCCGCTTCATACTGAGTACGTAACTCCGGTTTCACCAGGGACTCCCAATCCGCATTAGAGACGGCCATGTAGGCCGAGTCGGTGTCCATCTCCATGAGTTGCCAGTCTGATGGATTAAAATACACACCCATGAAATCATACAGAAACTGCAGCATCCTGAGCTTGGCCACCTGGTATACCATACATCCAATCTGCAGGGGTAGGTTGTAACGGACAGTCTTCTTGGCTAAAGTGATTTCATAGGTGTCGTCATCGATGACCTCCACGGACCGAAACAGAGGAGAATTCACTTTTTTGCGGGCTTGGGCAGTAGTACAAATGTTCACGTTCACGTGCTTATCCTGGTTCGTGACCGTTTTTCCATAATAACCATTGCCCGTCAACTTCCAACATTCACCGATGATGGCCTCACTCGGGTATTGGTCACCTTGACGACGGGCCGACGTCACGATGTCGGCATTCTCCGCAAAACAAGCGTCGGGTACGTACTGTATCACTTGGTATATTTGGGTAATTTCCAAACCGTGGTTCATGTACCACTGCAGTAAGGGAGTGCCCAGCAAGATTTTCTCGGCCCACATACTACCAATCAACATCCGTCGAGGTTGAGGCAAACACTCGTGTTGCTCCGCATAGGTCCTCATGGTGTCCCCAATATCATCCCGACCCACCAGCGTGTTCTTAAAGATGGGAGGACACTGGGCGAAGAGAGGCTTGAGAGTGTCGGGAACATGCAAATCACATTCGACAAAGCCGTAGAGGTCCCCCGAACGAATGACGTCGAACATCTGTGGCAGACTCAGAAGTCGCCGACGACTCAAGGGGTACTCGCGCTCTTTTAGGAAACGCCGTAAATGGGGCAGGGCCTGGCACATCGTGTGAAATTCACACTCCCACATTTCAATCAGATGGTATCCTCTCTCTTTCACATAATCACCGTTCTCCACCACTTCTTCCCGTAATTCTTCCGGTGTTTTTCCACGTCGTTCGTTGAAGCGTCCAGCGCTGAAATGGCATCCGTGGCCGTGCCAATAGCAACCGTAAAATTGGAATACGGTGGGTGTGCTACCCACCAGGGCAAACCCATCGACGGGGAGTCGACGATCTCCTATCCGCTTCTCTGTGGCGTTGGTCTGGTGTCGTATATAAATTGCCCGTCGATAGGCTTCCCAATCCAACCACTGATCAGCCAGATGCTTGTAGGGTGTACGTTGCGGTGTAAAATGCCCACCTTCCGCCAACCAACGTGTATAATGGCCACTGGGCATAGGTTGGGCCAGCGACCACAGGTACAAGGCATTCGCATCGAAACCGATGATCTTAGCACAGGGTTTTCCACTGCGGAGAGTAGTGACGTCCTTCTCGTGGTAACGGTGAAAAATAAGACTCGGTCCGCCGACAATGTTGTGCTTTAGACAATCATGCATGTCTGCATCTTTTTGCTGTATCAGCGAGAAGTACGTAGCACACTCTTGAAAAAGATGGCGAAGCGCCAGACACGGTAAACTCAAGCACTCCTTGAAGATGTCGACGTGCATTTGGCGACGAAAGAGTTGAACCATTTTCTCGGCCGCTTCCAGGAAAGGAACCACATCTAGGTTATTATACCATATCAGAAAATCTCGCAAGGTCTGCATATGTTGATCGTTCCATACCTGCTGTAGTTCACGGTACGTGTCTTCCGGACATTCCACTTGCTTCAAATCATCAAAGAAGGCATCCCGGGGTGGCAACTGTGTTTCCTGCAAACGGTCGAGCGTTGATATATACGTGTAAGGGAACCTCCCTTTGGTTTGTGCACAGTTATACGCCTTGACCCACTGATCATAGCTACAATTAGGAGCTAAGTAGTTCCGTACATCGAGGAAACGCAGTGATGTGGTAGTGAGGGCCATATGATTATTGATCTTCTTGATGACGGACTTGAGGGTATTGGCCTGGGCCAAGTAGGGGTAAAGAAATTCCTTCACCATATTCAAATCATAGCGCCCCGAGTTGAAACCTAGCACCGGTAACTGGCCTAGATATTGTAGGAAGCGCACTTTCAATTTCTCCGCATACGGTTTCGGTAAGGGCACATCCTGCGACTGCAGGGGCTGCGACTCGGGCTCCGACTCGGACCCCGACTCGGACTCGGACTCTTCATCGTCACTAAACGCTACACCCGGTGTAGGAATCCGATCGTCCAGTTGGTCCAGTACGTCCTGGAACTTGGACACCAATAGTTCTGTACTAGCCGCACTGACTTCCTCTAAATACTCCATCATGCGGATGATCAACTCATGGGAATCCCCCGTGGACACGAAACACACCGGTGCAGCGTCATAGCCAGGTACGTTGCTGGAAATACTGACACTCAGAGGAATATGGCGCTGCGTCCATTGCGTTTTCGCTGAAAACATGTCCATGGGCTCCAACAGGGCCTCAAAATCGTAACACGCCCGGTAGGGAAAATAACGATCCACCTCCGGTATGATCAAACCCTCATCGGCCAGTTCCTGGAAAATAGTAGGCGTATTATGATACACACCACCCGGATATACTCGCTTGACACTGTTGTCACAGATTTTCTCGTGGCGATGTAAGTTGAAGGAACGGTGAAACACCCGATGGCATTGGGCACAACTGAAAGACTGAGCGTACTGGCTCATATTGTAGATCAGCGAAAATTGACTCACGCCATTGTCGTCGAACACATTGACTTTCATCGTAGCAGCATACCGTTCTGTTGAACGACGAACCAATTCAGCCACAAATGTATCCTCCTCGCATCGTAATCGGTATACAAAGATATTGATGTTGAACAGTGTTTCCACGTCATCTAAATTCTTGAACGGAACTCCACGGAAGTGCCGCTTATCCAAGTCTTGCTGCTGTAAATACTGTTCCCAATAGTCATTGGCCACTGTGTCACAAGCCTTGGGGGCACACTCGTCCACATGCACGGCCAAACACCGAAACAGACATTTCCGGTCTTTGTAGGGCCCCTTTATCCCTCCTGTTAATGCATACAGGCCTTTTCGATGAAGCAACCA